>NQII01014163.1:0-15988 GCA_002778355.1 Clitarchus hookeri | reverse complement strand
TATATTTTAGAAACTTTTTATAAATTTATTAAGATGTAACACATTTGGTAAACTAATTTGACTTCAGTTTTTTATAAGTATATATTTTTTTCACTTCAGAAAATATTTACAAAAATATATCCACACAAAGCAGCCCATATTAAAACACATAAAAGTTGGGAAATGTGCCTGTGACTGATGTTCCATTTACATAAAATGTTAGAACTGGTAAAGTAAATCCAACTTTTTTGATAGAGTGGAGTTTAGTAGAGAGATTTGGGCAGCTATTAACATCGGGGTTTTGAAAGCCGATGAGAGTGAAGCGAGGCTAGTATGTAGCAGCCAGAATGCAAGGGCTAGGAAACGAGAAATCCCAGAGAAAACTCATTAACCAGTGACATCGTCCCACATGATTCCCATGTGCAAAAATTAGAGAACAACCCAACAAGGAATTTAATCCGGTCTGCCTTGGTGGGAGGTGAGTGCACTAGCCACTGCACCACCATTGCTTTGCAAATTTTTTTATACAGACCAAGAGAGAATGAGGAGGAAAGAAGTGGGGACAGCCCACAGACTTATAGATTTACTGATCAGAAAAATAAAGCAAAAAGTACAATGGAAAGATGGATTTACAAATGATGAGTTTCACTGTTGTTATGGGATAGGGAGTGAATTCCATACATAAAATTTCTTTTTGGTAGTTTTGCAGTTATAAACCAGGAGATGATGCATGAGGCTGATTGAGCATTTTTCCATTACACTTTACTTTACATTTTTTGCCTTTCCATCAACTTGTTCTAGTGACATGCGTCTTGACATAATAATAAAACCAAATAGCTGTTTTTATGAATATTTTTTGTCTACTATTTAGTAAGAGAAGAATACAGAAAGGAAGGGGGAAAGGGGAGGGGAGGGATACTTGTAATAAGAGCAAACATTTTTTTTTGCAAGCAGGTCTAAACATGTTGCCACCAATTACACATGATGAAACTTTGTAGAGCTTGCTAGGAGGGACAGAAAGAGAGTGCTAACCTGCAAGTGTGGTGAGGATAGCTTTGCAAGTTCCTGTGCCTTTGATGGTGGTGAGTGCTTGATGAATGATCTTTGGCTGCCCCTTGAGAAGCTGCCAGCTCGCTGCTTCCAGAACTTGCTGGTGTTGCGACTCCACCTTCATGTAACTGCACACATACCCAATGACGTGGACACAGGCAGTTCACAGCTTCCACCAAGTCTTAGGCTCAGTTCCCGATGAAAAACGTGTTCATAATGAATGTGTTCATATCAAAATGGAAGTACGTATTCTTTATGGCAGGGTTCATGGTCATCACATACTGAAACAGCCCTGACGTACTGATGACCATGAACAGTGCCGTAAGAATATCTAGTTTCATTTTTATAAGTACACATTCATTATTTATACGTTTTTCTCTGTGAACCGAGCCTTACAGGTACTCACTGTTGGAAATGAAAAGATGGGTTTTCTAAAGGTTCTCAAATTTGCCCAATATTTACTATAATTCCATTGCTTTCCCAATGTGGTAGTCCCCTGAATTCATCTTCTTGAGGTATAATGGTCATTCTTAAGGATCCTTCACTTAATGGAAGGAGTTGCATTATATTATCCATTGATGCAGTTGGCAAACATTAACATTTTCAAGCCTACACTTCACTGGACCATATCCTCGGTGCACTCACTGCATCAATGAAATACAAATAAAAATAAACAAGGTTCATTTGATACAAAAATTGGTAAATGGGTTGTAGATATTGATTAACAAATAAAGCTCTTCAAACTGTGCTGCCAAAATTTATAAAAATAAAGAGAAAAAAAAAACAGCATCGACATAAATGGAAACCAAATTTTTTCACAAAAAGCACATTAGTCACAACAAAATGACAAAAACTGACTGCCATCTCAAATAACACATTTTTCTTTGCTGATTTATTATCAGCCATTTGTTTGTATTTTAAAGTTGAAATAAGTAATCTGTTGAATACTTACAACATTTAGAATATGACTGAATTTTTGCTATGGACGCAGATTTATTCACAAATTCACAATTAGATCACAAGTACTGATGAGAGAATTTCTGTATTTTACTGATTCCAATGACCAAACCCACAAGTACTGTTCCTCTATTCTCCATTTAATTATTTCATAAATTTTGTTTATACTCAGTGCAGAGTATCTGAACATAATTTAACATAATTCAGTTTGTGTTATTCTGACCTTTAACAACAAACAATAAGACATTATACGTGTTGTTTTAGAACTTATGCACTGTACTTTTTACTAATTACTGATGGTAACCCCAGGAGTGGAAAATGAAATAAAATGTACTATGAGTTCAAACCTGTTACTATTCTCATCCAGTATTCTATACTGCTTACAAGATGGAACCTGATACTCAGATACTTCATTTTACAAGGTTGCGATCAACTTCTGTCATTTGTCTCCTACCCAACCAATTTATCGGCATTGGGATGTGCTTAGGAATCATTTGCCTGCTTAGGTAGCTATCGCAGGGAAAGTTGCTTCATCTTGCACTGAATCATCATTTCACAACATGACACAACAAAAATCAAGACCACCATAAAAAATGTTTAGTTTGCTCGCTTACTGCATAACTCTACTGAAGAAGCAGGCATCATCTCAACTTGTCAGTCCAGTGCTCAACTGCTGTGGCTGATGCTACTTCACAGTTAGGGCTGTATGCAAAGACTAGCCTACATGTTAAGCACCACTACCACTTCCTCTAGTGGAGATCCCAAGTGCCACTAGATTTTGTATGCTCAGTCCATTTTAGTTTATGCCTTCATGAAGTTTAGTCTGGATGATTACTAAATATGAAGAAACTCGAGTTTGCCCGAACTTCATGACGTTAATTGATCTCAGCCAAGAAGAAACGCATGACACTATGATGCACGTTGCATCTCATATGAAATAAAATGGAGAAGCCTGCTACATAAAATAATGATATTAGGCTTGTACTGTTTTAAAATGTAATTTAAATGCTTGGGTTAACTGAAAATGCATGTAGAACTTAAAATACTACCAGATTACAAACAAAAATGTGTTGATGGCCATGTCTAAGATGAACAGAATTTTATAAACTGATTCATTTACAAGGACTGGCAAACAATTACTTGTAATATTTTAGCAATATTCCACAATTTATTATACCAGGTTCTGTGTAACTTAGTGCATAAACAAATTGGAACAGTTTTGTGGGAAGTGCTGAAAAGTTTCACGAAGGCAAAGATTTGTTTTACAGACTTTGTAATCATATAGGTATCCATGTTTATAATACTTATCATTAAAGTAGTGTAAGACTTGCTATATCTTTTAAATTAATACATGTATGTTATACAGTAAATAAAATTTACATATAAAACAATTATAATATATTTTTATATTAAATTTTATTACATATTGCATTATCTAGTTTTTTGAAACATAACGAGTAATGCTGTTCTATATGAATTACAAGTTTTGTTTAAAAAATTTAACTGTCAGAACAATTCTAAATTAATTGTATCTGTAGAATTTCAGGTACGTAAATACATTCTCAGGATTGGGATGTGTAGATTTATGGCCACATACAAAATAAAATCTTTAAAACTTAATCTAACACAAACCTTGGCACCACCATTATTCAGAAATCTCTACTAGTTAGCAATTTAAGGAGGTCAATCGGCGACTTATTTCTACATTTATAAAATAAGGCAGACTAACACTTTGTGTAACTGAGCATACAAAAGGTGCCATCTAGTGCCGATTTCCCTTAGTTTTGAGTGGTAGTGGTGACCAGATTCCTCTCTGCATATGGCCCTTATAGACAGACAAGTCATAACAGTGCAAGAACTTAAAGGATGTTCATGGTTAACTGAATAGTTTTGAAAGTAACCTTTGAATAATTTCACTGCCCCTAACTGCATATATTTTAATGGGCATACTAATTGGCATGTGCCAAGTAAATTTGGAAATCACAGAGTGAAAGAAAGTAGTTACACGTCTTAATGTTGGATTAAAACAATTAGGTAAACATTTGTGAACACTGAAATTATTTCCTTAGCCTTCTGCTTTTTCAATGTATACAGGAGGAGGCACCTACAGCAGGCCACCTGAATAACACCACCAATTTCAGTGGTAGAAGAAAATGTTTAAGACAAAAGTTACTTTTATCCAAGGTGCTAATAACCTGATAGTGATAATTTCCCCACTGGTTGAAGAGTAAAGAAGATACCACGGTCAACATTGTTAATTTAAATGGAATGATAATTTTTATTAACACCTCTCGACAGTGCGTATGAACATGTAATAAATACAATGACATTTGCTGGTCATTCAAGATCGCTTAAGGTCAATGATGAAGACGAATGTGCTGCCTCACGGAACAATGAGCCATTAGTCTGTACTGTGTGCTGTTGTAGTGATCAGACAACTTCTTAATGACGTAATTCAAACTGGCACACAAAAAATTATCAGTGCTTTATCATTTGACTGTGAAAAAATTCATATTTTTTGTCCCAAATTGAGAANACTGGCACACAAAAAATTATCAGTGCTTTATCATTTGACTGTGAAAAAATTCATATTTTTTGTCCCAAATTGAGAATTCAGATCAGACAGTTTATTTTGAAATTTCACTGGGCACTACTATAAACAGAAAGGAAGAAAAGAGAGTGCGTATGAAATGGTGGCAATTAAAAGCAGCGCTGCACTGTGATACTGTGTATTGTGGTAGATGGTAATGTAGTATTAAATAGTTTCTGTTTTATTCTTATAATATGCATGTCCCATCTTTTCTTGGAGACATATTATGATAGGACTGTAGTTATAGCTGATGCCTTTTTTTCACTTGAAAATTCCACGTTAATTTTTTGTAATCATTGATAAAACTCAATATTAAAATAATTCAGGCAGAAATTTACTAAGATCAGTACTTATATTTATATACTAGATATAACTCAATATGGGGACAAAATTATACATGGTTCCATAGAAAACATAATGAATAATTAATTTAAAAGCTCAAACTTCTTGTTAAATTAACTACATGGACTTGATCTGGTTGTGCACTGAACCCTCTATTTGTATAACTTGTGAAACACAGCTGTGCGCAGAAACACAAGTTTTTATAACAGAATAAAGTAAAAAAAATATTTTTTTCCTGTGAGGTTGTTAAAAATGTGGGTTTAAGGTTTTACTGGGGGTGGATGGCACATGGGTATAGACAGTACTTACTGATCTGACCAATTACACATGGAGAGGCAAATGCGGAAAGGCCAAACAGCAACAAGAATATTATAACTGAAATAGAATCTAAATTCACTAGACTCAGTAGGAGGAAGAGTGAATACTGTGAAGGCAAGTACTAACAACTAACCATAAAACTCAGAAAGATGATGCTAATGTGTAACCAGTCAGCCAAGTATGATTAAATGTTAGAAAAAGTTAGGTACTTCACACCAAATCAGTGACTACTGATTATGAACCAAATTGGGAAGGATGCTAATNAATGTTAGAAAAAGTTAGGTACTTCACACCAAATCAGTGACTACTGATTATGAACCAAATTGGGAAGGATGCTAATGACACACAGGATAAATTAAAAGAAAACATTTGATTTCTAAACAGGAAAATTTGCACAGACAACAAGCTCTCTCAATGTCCTCCACATCACCACGATTGTGTGCTGGAACGCTGTTCGTAAAATACTAGGAAATACAGACACTTGTACATGGCGATACAAACTATTGCTTTAAAAACTACATTTAGGTTTGAGGTAATGCTAAGTTATTTTGTACCAAGTGAGAAGGTGTTTCAGGGCAGAGAACACTGGCAATATCAGTGTCTTCTTGTCGTCATCACTGGCAGAATGTAGCAGCTTCACTATTTGTTCTGGCTCTCCTCTGCTGGCCAGAAACTCGCTCACCACAGCCAAGCTGCCATCTTCACTTGCCTCACACGCTGATGCAAATTCCATCAAAACTGTCAACAAAAATATAAAATTAATAATAATAATATTAACACTGTATTGTAGGACACAGATAAATTACCGCCATTTAGACAAGTAAAATGGTAGGTAGGTATGGTTATAGGCTAATTCACAATAATATTAACATGGGGCACATTACGTCAACTTGGTGTTAACTCTAGTCAAAATTATAACTGAAATTGTAACCACATTAACAGTGGAGTAAAGAATGGCACGTTTTTAGTAAGATGTAAAACAGTGCTACCAAATAGGCNTTAAGAATGGCACGTTTTTAGTAAGATGTAAAACAGTGCTACCAAATAGGCCACACCCGAGATGTAGAAAAGGATGTGTATATAGGATGTTTTTGAAATGAGTGCAGATATTTTGGGGAATGCAAGGGGGTGTCAAGATGAGTGTTTTGATGTAATGAACATGGTGTCGGAAATGCATTCTTATGCTACTAATAAATTAAAACGCAAGACGCATATGCTGAAAGCAATTATGTAAAGAACTTGTAGCACAATCACTCAATGTGAGTTGACATCAAAAACACACATACAGTAATACAACAATTATTCAAAGTGATGGCCGTTGACCTGGTTGCACTGCGGCATATATCACACCAGTACTGCTGTGCTCGAAGCAGCGCACATGTGGCAGTAGTGATGATTATCATCGTCGACTTGACTTTGCCAGGTGGTTCTTGCAGCAGCGCATTACTATTCCAGGCTTTCCTGCCATTGTGATATGGACAGACAAGACACTGTTTACCTGCGAGGTCAACAGCAACAGTGTGTCCTGCATTTTATTTCATCTGTACCATAAGGATGAATTTCCGACACCATGTTCATTACATCAAAACACTAGTCTTGACACTCACTTGCATTCCCCAAAACATCTGAACTCATTTAAAAAACATCCTGCATGTATATGTAAACATATGGTATATGTACATACAGACCTTTTTTCCTTCATTTTTAAACTTCTCCATGCATGTGCCCAGGATAACCTCACCCCTCATTTGTTACACACACACACAAACATCAACAAAAGTTTTTCATCACCCCGATATGTCGTGTCAGTGTGTGGCTATAGTGACCATTCCTGTGCTGATCGGAATGCCGCCTTGTTTGTTGTTAGTAAACATACAGACAGCTGCATGTAGCCTCACCTATGAGTCGAACACCACACTCCAAAGGGTTACAGCGTTTCACCTGATGTTAGCGTACCAGCAAGGAAGCATCAGAAGCATGTTTGGAACGGCGTAGTGAATGTCCATCATGCCACAAAGGACACTGCCGACCGTTGATCGGGTCCGCATAATCACGTTACGTGAAGAAGGCTTGTAAACCAGGAAAGTTGCTCGATGTGTGCACCAGAGTCAAAGTGATGTGGTGCGGATATGGGATCAGTTCCGATTGACAGGTAGTGTTGAAAACTTGGCCCGCACAGGCTGTCCATGTTCAACAACTGCAAGTAATGGTCGATATCTGTGACTGTTAGTTCGGAGGAACTCCGGGTTGAGTGGTCGGGTACTGAATTTGGAGTTCGTGGGGGCTACAGGATGCCATGTGTCCCATAAAATGGAGGAGATAGTTGCATGATGCGAATCTGCATTCCTGATGACCATGGGGAGTTCCACCTTGTATTCCACAACACCTTGCAGACAGTTACAGATGGGCACGAAATCATGATGCATGGTCGCCCCAGGATTGGCAGAGGGTGCTGTTTACCGATGAATGTCGGATCTGTGTGACCGCTGATGATTGCAGACAATGTGTCTGGAGGCAACTCGGTAATAACGCACGCCTCCAACAGTGTGACACGTGCGTAACAAGGTGGTGGCGGATTGATGTTCTGGGGTAGCATTACTTGGGGTAACCGCACACCTCTCATGGGCACTCTGAACATGCTATGGTACAGGAACAACATTCTGCAACCAATCATGGAACAGTATCGCCAGAACTTTAGAGAGGATTTCATTTTCAAGAACAATAACGCACATGTCCATCGTGCAGTTCTCGTGAACACCTTCCTTCATCATGCTGGGATCACCCAGCTGGAGTGGCCTGCATGTTCGCCAAACATAAACCCCATCGAACATGCCTGGGATCAATTGAAATGAGCTGTTTCTGGACGTCCAGACTGACCACGTACTTCGCAAGACGTACGCAGGATCGCCAGTGAAGAATGAGACAACTTGGATCAAGGCTGGTTTGATGATCTCGTAGACGTATGCCACAATGGATTGCAGCCTGTATCCAAGCAAGGAGACATGCCACCACATATTAACGTATATTAGGAGTGATGTGCACCCCATGTGAAACTGATGTTTCCTTGTACAAAATTGTGTTTTGTTTGGTTTTGGTGAGCTGGACATGCCTCGGGCCAGTTGTTGGTGTCTGTGTCAAGTACGACATAATAAATAGGTGACGCAAAACATTATTTGATGAATGTAAAATTGCACCTACAAATTTTTCTCAAGTTTAAAATTTTTAAAATCTGTATGTTGTTTGTAATTTAAACATGCATGCTCCTGCACAAAAAATTAAATCATAACATTTTATTGCATTTGTACATGAAGTTCGCATCTGATGCCACAGCAAAATATACAATCCCAAGAAAAGTGAGTCAGCCTGCATCACCATCACCACTGGTAAACCGGACTTTCATGGGATAACCCCAAGAAAACAAAGCAGTCAACCACAATGATATGTAGTGACAGATCGCAGTAGACTTGCACATACCTGCCATATCTCTAGCATGACCACCAAAAGTTCATAATATTTACAACAGAAAACATTAAACAAATTAAGGATACAAAAGCAAACAAGATTGCTTAACTATTCCCAAAATTATAATGTCAGACATTCATAATTTGAAATGAGTGAAAGAGATAACTTAATTCATTTCTACTCATTATACTACTTTAAATGATTAAAAAATATTCTCAAAAATAGAACAATTATTTATATCCAGCTATAAGTCATATCTACAAATAACATCCTTAATTGACACACATTTAAATGTTACACCCATGACTAATGGGTTTCAGAATCCTGAGGCCCCATCCATGTATGTCAATTACAGACTTGAACACTGGAAAAATTCTTCACACAAAAATGACCTAAAAGTTATTTTTTGTACAAAAGATCTTAGAAAAGTGGTATATAATACCATTATACAATAATACTAGTACATGATATTGTTACAACCATATAATTTTCAGGTATACATGTAAGTACTTCTCAAGCAATTTGCGACGCTAACGCTTGCCACACTAGGCGTCACCATTGATTTAGACTCTGCTCGGTGGCTTGCTCTTTGCCTGGCTCGGATCCCCTCCCTTTTTCCACCCCTATTCTCCCTCCCTTGATTTCCCCTCCCCTTGGCCTTCATAATTTTTTGTGATTGAGGCAGTTTATTTAAGTCGTTGCTCACCTTGCACCCTTCCTATTCTATGCCCAGTCGTAGTCAGAAAGAGTACCTGAAGAGCTGCATAATATTTTATATTATAAACTTTCAAATTTGTTGTCCTTTGAACGTTACAACATGATGCAGCACCTTGCTTTTTATTCTGTCACCTGAGCTGCCGAGATGTTTGAGCAATACAAAATGGTCAGTAGTGGACTACAAGTTGTGTGTTAATAGGGCCTTTTTTTAATTGTTTGTGACGTAGATATATTGCCTTGGGCATGCAGTAAGTTAGTGTTTTTTCAAAATTGTGGTCTCGGCCGCCAGCCTAAATTTGGTTTCGGTTTAGCTAAAACTTAGCTTTGCTGTGTGTTTCCCATTTTAACATGTAGTGTCTAGTCTTGTTTGCTGCCTAAGTTTTTTTCAATATGCTTTGTGTCTACGACTCTCGTGTTGGGCGTAGTTAATATTTAATTGTGGTTGTTAATTAAATTTTATAAATTTTATACGCTCGAGCTTTGACTGGTAATTTAACTGCCTCCACCGAAATTTTATATTTTTCATATCTCCTTTTAATTGAATATTTTAATGTGTTATTTTATATAAAGGAGGCTTTACTTGGCTTATAAGGCTGCCCTCCTTTTTTTTTTTTTTAAATTGCTCTTATTTACAAGTCTAGTCAAATGATATGCTTTAATTGAATCTGTAAATTATAATTGTTTTAAATCATTGTAATCTTCTGGCAATTTGTATATGATATTGTATTAAATATCTATAATCATCAGAGCAATTCATTGATTTACATTACGTTTGTACTACTTTTGGTCAACTTTTAAATAATTTGAGTATCTGGAAGAAAATTATATTTGAGATAACAGCTTCAATAGTTGCCAAGTTGTTTGTAACAAATTTTTAGGGTGCTGTCTGTTATCATGTACATTTATTTGAAAAATATAAACGTGTATTGAATTTTTTTGTTTGTAATTATTTGTGCATCAGTACAAATTAATATGGCAAGAACTTTAAAATTTAAGGGGAAAATATGGGAAAGGGAATTAAATACCAACTCAATTCGGCTGGTTACTCGTCTTCCTGTAAACATAATCAAGTGCTGATTTACCACTATTTTGTGAACAACCATTCACCATTTACAAAAGTTAAACATTTATCTCCTCCAAATAAGTAAAACATGCCCATAAAAAGGGGTAAAATATTGTTATGTGTCGCTGCTTCGCATCGCGCAAGCAAGCAAAAAGTGTGCGGAGGAAAGAGTTGTAATATGCTACTCTGGCGGGATTTACAAAGCCGGCATCATAAAGGCCAGCTACGGTGTGCTGCCGCAATAAACCTTTTGCTGCTCACATGCTCCTGACTTTCAAGAGATTAAATTCCTGAATTTATCTATTTTCTGGTTTTGATCGTCCCTGCCTCTCTCTCAGCATGATGAGAGGCATGACGAGAGTTTATGAGAGTAGGGAGTCTGAGTGATTGTGCGACCTTAAGCAATAGACGAGCCAAGAGAGCAACGAGTGGCGAAAGCAAAGACCAGCGAGAGTAAAATCTGCGACTGCGAGCATAGGTGCAGTGAAGTGTGCGACTGGCAGGTGGGATTGAACAGGATGTGTGAGTGTAAAAGACATTTCAAATGATGGAAACAGACACACTGTACATGTGTTAATGATGAATGTGAGTTAAATACCTATAACCACACACATTAAGAAGCACTTTAATTGGAGTTGAGATAGACATTTAATGGTGTGCTCACTGAGAAATAAAAAGAGTAATAGTGGAGATAGATAATTTAATGTTGTAAATTATAGCTGTGTGAATAAAATAAAATCAAATTAGTTATTTTATTATTATTAAGACCTCCCTCCCTCACGAACTCAGATACGCCCCTCTGGCGTCTTGTAACAGTGGTGTCAGAAGTGGTGGAATGGAGGTATTTAATTGTAAGTTAAGTTAGGTAATAAAGTATAATTTAGTTATATTAAAAAAATTAATTAATTGTAACAGCTATAGGTGAAAATAATTATGACTGTTTCATTCAACCATTATAAAGCTGTGAATTTTCAGGGGTTAAATTTACCGTTAGTCACAGATATTATAATTATATGTGATTACAGAGTATTTGCTTATGTTGCCAATTCATTTAATATAATTTACAAATTCAGCTTTATTACAGGAGTTAAAACAAAATACAAATAATCTTTGGTTATTATAATAGTTCATTGACATAGAGATCATGTGTAAGTATATTTAATTTGTTTCTAGACAATATTCAGTATTATAATTTTGTTGGTTATTATTAATTTATTCCCTAGACGGTAGGATGTATTAAAGGTTTACTGAGCAAATACACACAAGAAAATGCATTAGTTGTCTTTCATCTCGTCATTGCTGGTTGGCGGAGAGATGTGGCATAGTCAGATGACAGCCAATTAGAGGACACGTGGCAACATAAGTAGTGTAGTAAACACTATAAACGAGAATGTAAGTAGCCAGATAACTAATGTGAGTGAATTAGTAGATTGGAAAATAGTCACTGTAAATGAAAACATAGACAAGAAAATAGATAATGTGGACAGGAAAATAGAAGGCATTAATGAGTTAGTGAATACAAGAATTGATTGTGTGGATAAGAAAGTTCACACTGTAAATGAAAATGTGGACAGTGTAACTGAAGTAGTGTACATTGTTAGTGGAAGGATGGACAGTGTCGAGAACAAAATGAGTGCAATGCAGAAGGAATGGCAGGAATTTCTTCAACAACGGACTTCCACTAGCTCCACACAGACAGCCGAGACAAGTGGGGAAGCAGTACAAGTTGTGACCAATGCAGCAACCTCGAAGAATAGTCAACAGCTCTGCAGTGTCGCACAGCTAGGAGTGGGGAAGGGGCTTTCAATTAAGCCAGCCCATTACGATGGCCAGACTTCTTAGCGGGAGTATCAACACCAGTTTGAAACAGTCACCACCCTAAATTGCTGGTAAGTCAATCAGCAAACTTACTACCTTGTGGCTGTACTGAGAGGCCCCGCACTGAGCACACAAAAATCTCTGCTAGAGCAACATTGACTGGAGTACCCCACACTGGTGTCGGTCTTGGAACTATGTTTCAACAACTAATACATGCAACATGCCCAACTGTGAAACTGCACCCAGAAACTAGGAGAGCCACTGCAGGAGCTATGGCAAGACCTTGTGCAGTTTTCTCACTTATCTCTGGAAGGGTGCTCTCAGGAGGCACGCAACATCGTTGCAGTCAGCTTTTTCATAGATGCCATTGCCAACACATAAGTACGGCACGCGGTATGTCTGGCTGCACACCATACATGCAGGATGCCCTGGCCAAAGCACTGGAGGTGGAGTCAGCAAGACAGCTGTCTGCAACCCGGTGTCCGGTACAGGAAGTAATGCTGCATGATGACGACGATAAGACACTGAAGGAGATGCAGATGTTTATGAGGGACATTGCTTTCATGTTTCATGCTTCAGAACTTTGCTGCACCCCACTTAATGGCCTGAGTGTTGATCAGGTGGACGGCTGGGGCACTTGAGAGCCTACTACCAACAACAACAGCAGCAGCAGCAGCAGCAGCAGGAAAAGAGGCAGCGAGAGACAGGTGAAAATACAGTACATTCAGAAAACTTGTAAACACTGATCTTGGGGAGCGAAGGTCGGAGACTGCTGGAGGGAAGGCTCCAATATTCTTACATGTACTGTCGGTGAAACAGGATTTGGATGCAATACTGGTAGAGAGGAACCTGAATGATGTTCCTTGCCAGATGGCCATCGACACTGGGGCGACTATGACACTAGTAAGACCAGACATCATCTGGCCTTCCCTCCAGCGATCGCCCGACAGTATGGAACGGTGCTAATTGGCTACAGTAACAAGTGAGACCACACCAGTTTGAGGTGAGAAAAAAGTGATCTTGAAGCTTGGTGACCTTAGCATAGAGCATGATATATACATAGCAGAAATAGAGGACGAATGTCTTTTGAGGCTTGATGTACTACATAGGCTGGGGTGCTGTATCGGTACTCGACTTGGTGTACTATGGGTAGGCATTACAGAGTTGGTGATGTGAACACAGCATGATCTGTCCTCCCCAATTAGCTGCCCAGTGTCTGTGATCAACACACTGTGCTGCCTGCTTCTAGTGAAATTGACAATACAGGCAGATGTCAAGGAAAATTTGTCAGGCGTTTGGGTCTAATTGAACCAGCAGAGAGGGTTGACATCCTGCCAGGTAAAGTCGTAGCAAGGACATTGTTCCCTTCTAATTCTGACAGTTTTCCGGTTAGAATGGTAAATTTTTCCGAAAGTGCCATTCGTCTTGAGAAGGAGGCCATGATAAGTGTTTACAAGCAGGTTACACAGGTACTTCCAAATGTTCCAGAAGATTCTAGAGTAAAACAAATAGAATGTCATTTACCAGAAATACTGGGGGAACTTCTAGTAAGAACAAAAGAAAATCTTAACTCGTGACAGAAGAAGGCTGTCTTTAAATTACTGCAGAGAAATAGGGATGCCTTCTCCTGTGCACCAAATGACCTTGGAAGGACTAATGTGACCTGCCACCACATAGATACAGAAGATGCCAGGATCACAAAGCAGCCACCAAGACAACCGCCATTAGATTTGCATGAGGCAGGAAGTGATTCTGAAGGAAATGAAGGAGTCAGATGTGATAGAACCATCAGTTAGTCCATGATCGTCACCCATTGTACTTGTTAAGATGACTCTATGAGGTTTTGTGTATATTATCGCCAACAGAATAATATAACAAAGAAAGACTCTTATCTACTTCCAAGTATAGACGACACACTGAACAGTCTAGCAGGTTCACAATGGTTTCCTACTTTGGACATGAAGAGTGCGAGGTGGCCCCAGAGGATCAAGAGGAAACTGCATTTTGTGTCCAAGGGAAAGGAACCTGCCAGTTCAAAGTTATGCTTTTTGCGCTGTGTAATGCCCCTACCACCTTTGAACGCCTGATGGAAAAAGTCCACCCTTTAGATATCTGCCAGGTTTACCTAGATGATATTGTGACAGGAAGGACATTTGAAGAGCACCTACCATGCTTAGATTCTGTATGCCATAAAATGGCTGCAGACAACTTGAAACTAGTTCCAAAGAAGTACCACCTGTTCCAAAAGAAAATAAATTTCTTGGGATATGTGGTGTCGGCCCACGTAATTGAAACAGATCCAGAGAAAACCAAAGCAATTAGAAACTGGCAGACACCAAGTGACAAAAGTGAAGTGCGGAGTTTTCTGGGATTATGTGTCTATTACCGTCAATTTGTTCCTGGGTTCGCCACGATTGCCAAGCCACTACATGAACTGACTGAGGTGAAAAGAAAATTTCGTTGGATCACTGAGTGTGAAGATAAAAGAAAATTCGGGTATCTCCACCAGTCATGGGTTTCCCGAAAAGCTTTGGACACATGCAAGTGATGTAGGCATTGGAGCTGTGTTATCTTAGGTTCAAGATTGGAAGGAAAGACTACTATAATACTTCGGTAAGGCATTACATTAGCCTGAGAGAAATGACTGTGTTATACGCAGGGAGCTTCTGACCGGCATGAAGGCAATTTCACACTTCTACCCCTACCTTTATCACAGACATTTTATTCTAAGAACCGATCATGCTTCATTATGCTGGCTACTAAATTTTAAGAACCCCGAAGGTCAAATAGCCATGTGGATAAGCATCTTCAAGAATATATCTATGAAATACAGCACAGACCTGGATGCCTCCACAGCAATGCAGATGCACTGTCTAGGAGGCCATGTGAGCCATTCTGTCATCATTGTGAACACCAGGAATAAAAGAATGGTGAATCGCTGAAGGATAAGAATTCAAGATTCTCTATCTTGTAATGGGTCACCTACCTGGAGTGATAAGAGTATTAGGAAAGATCAGCTGAATGATCCTACTTTGCAGCTACTACTAGAATGAAAAGAAGCTGGCTGTCTACCAAAATGGGAAGAGATATCTAGACTGAGTACAGCAGTCAAAGCATACTGAGCACAATGAAATTCACTCTACTGAAGAATGGTGTACTTTACAGAAACTGGGAAAATAATGAAGGAAAAAACACATGCTTACAGTTGGTCTTTCCAGAATACAGGATTCTTGAAGTCTTAAAGACTTTAGCTTCACCAGAACTCACAAATACGGTACATTGGTCACATGCGTTTGACACCCCTGTTACTGTATCATTAGCACACAGGAACACTCTGCTGGACATCCCAGCGGATGACGCAAAATTTATTATGATTCAAAGAGACGCAGGGACACGTACAAAATGTGAGAGACTCCCCCGCAATAATTATTCAGTTCTTGTTTATTTGTTTTGCGAATTCCTTGTGTTCAACTCATGACGTCACCCTCATTTCACACCACCATTTGACTATTTATTGCACGTGTTAAGTGTGTTTATTATATTGTAAAATTTTTAAGATATTTCTTGCAAGGGTTAAGTGTTTGTTTTATGCTGGTAATTTGTTATTCATTTAACCGTGCAAGTAGCTCCATCTCGCAGTTTGCTGCAGCTGTGTGCTCGCCATAGATAGTCAGCATCCAGCAGTCAGAGGG
>NQII01014162.1:4319-26838 GCA_002778355.1 Clitarchus hookeri | reverse complement strand
GGGTTAAAGTTCCCGTTGGCTTTGGAGGCCGTAGCTGCCCTCCTTTCCTACCGCTTCGTACCACCCCTGTGGGTGTACGGCATACAGGTAGGTACAAATATCGGCCTCGCGAGAGAAAAGCAGGCAACGTTGTTCCCTAGTTAGGTGTAGAACCTGGCCGAGGCCGAGCTGACCAGTCGCGTGTGCAAGGTTGTTGATCTGTGTGCTTTTCCACTTCACAGCGTGTCGCTGGTCTTTGCTGGTGCAATTCTCTTTTCTGCACTGTACGTTTCTGCCAAGATACGCATACACAGCATAACACATTCCACGCCCTGTCCCCTGGCAGCTGTGCAAACCAATGTTGACACTGATGTGCGCCATAAGTGGCAAAAACTAATAACTCCTTTTTCTTCCTTACCTGTTCCACCCATCTTTTTCTCGTAAAAGCCATTTTGCTTACACAGAAATATTGTTACGAGCCAGTCAGAAATGACCTTTTAATCATGTGTGCTAATTAAAATAATTTTACTTTTTCTTGTGGATTTTCCAGTTTTCTGCAATAACATGTTTTAAAGCATAATTGAATACCAACTTATTTTAATTGAGACTGTAACAATGTTACATTTTTTTTTCTTTTTTTCTAAACTGTTAGGAAGTATATACACTGATATACAGTTTTGAAGTGACTGTGTTTAGATGTTAAAAGACAGAAATCTTTGGAACTGATATTTGTTTAATGGACACTATTATTTGTTTCTTTTAATTTGCATGGCGGACACAAAACTTACTTTAATGGACCTATCCGCGCCACTGGCAGGCAGGAATCACATTCCTGGGGAGTTTTCCAAGCGCTAATTTTTGTTGCTACTTGCTGCATTCTTCTGTTTTGGCAACCCAAATTTTCAGGCTGGTAGAACTGGTGGATCAATCTGTTTAACTGGACTCAACCGAAAAAGTTTTAGAATGTTCTGTGTAAATCGGTGTATGTACCGGTGAATTTTCGAATATGCAGAGTGCATTTTGGCTTCCCTTTCCCCCCTCCTTCAACTTCCACCAGGTGACCTGCTTTTTTGCCATCTGCCCTTGGGAAAAATCTCTAGCAGTTTTGTAACCGACCATTGTTCTTTTGTCAATGTGCATAATCGGAGTTGTAGCAAAAAATACATCTGGTTATCTGTTAAAGTTTGCTTTTCATTTGGGGCACGTTAAAATTTATTCTCCGTAAAGTTTATATTATTTGTAATGTTTACAGTTGTAATCTATGCAATGCAGTAGAATGGCTATGCAACAGCTTGCACCTGCCGCAAAGGAAAGCTAAAGCTAGCATTCTGTCTGTTCTCTCACTGTAAAATGGACATGGTATGGCACAAATCAGGTGATAATAATGCTGGTTTGCTGGTTTTGTAATGAATTTTTTAGCATGTTTTGTATTTTTCTTGTGCAATGTGACATTTTCTGTGCAACTTGTACGCGAGTGACAATCTGCTCACGTGACTGGACATGACAATTGTAGTGGTCGCAAAGCAATTTACTCTCTAAATGCAAACAGATGTTTAAATGACACATTTTGTATGCTACAAAATTTTGACTTATAAAAATTGGGCATGAAACGGTTATTAGCGGATATATTCTAAACCACCCGAGATACTGTAAGTTTTGTTTGTCTAGACATTGTGTGTAGTTAAGTTGCAGACAATTTTTGTCCTTTGAATTTTTTTTCTACATCACGCCATTTTTTAGATATGGTGTGGGGCAAAATGTATGTGTTTCTGCACGAGTGAGTAACCTAATTTTGGCCCCTAACATTGTTTCTTATAAAAAACACAATTTAATTAATGGATGTTTTTGCATAACCTGACACTTCCCTGAGAATGTAACCTGTCCATTAAATAAAGACTTAAAGTATTATTATTTAATTAATGTAACGCATCTAATTTCCCTCCATGAAATGTAAACATGGGCCGTGTCACGCTGTGTGTTAGGCCTATTTGCGCGACTTCACGGTCCAGATTTTTTGTTACTCGGTAGTTGTTTTAAAAAAAAAACTGGAGTATTGTTTTGCTGAGAATACACCTCTCTGTTAAATTAATTTATCTCTCATCATTGAAAACAATATAAAATGTCTCATTTCCTCACCAAAAATGTAAATACAAGCCGTATCTCAGTTTTTGTGTTAGGTGTATGCACGGCGTTGCAGTCTGCTTTTTCGTTAATTTTAGCCACTGTTGAGTCTTTCCTGCATAAATGTAGTATTATTTTACTCTGAATACATTGCCCTTACATAAAAATTTACATTTAATCAATAAATATGCATCATTTTTCCATTATAAATGTGTGAATATGATTTCATTTACTCAGTTAGCAAAATGTGCTGTTTGGACACAATTTTCACGTTAAGGGGCAGGAGGGGGCATACAAGTCAAAATTTGGTCGTATTGATTGTTTCACGAGGACAACTTTATTGTACAGACAAATTTTGAGGAACCGTGAGTGTGTGTAAAATTGAGGTTTAACTGTAAACACAAGCAATGAATGCAGTGACTTCTAGTACGTGTTTGTGACACTGCATCTGTAGATAATTCAGTGTGGCGAGGGAGTAACTTATGGATTGTCAGGGCACTTAGCGAGAAGATAAGCATATAACTGACCGGCTACTAGAGTTACTGTCTGTGGTTTGTGTTTTAGGTTGTGGACCTCGTGCTCTGAACTGACACGTCAGGCTGGCTTTTTGGTAAGTGCGATAACTGCAGTCAGCCTGTTGGCTGCCCTGTGTTGGTCCTTTCACGCCACATCATGGGCTATTGCACCAGAAGTGTGGCATTCAAGTGGTTCTTGCTTTACCTCATGTGGACAAATGCTCAAGGCAAGACCATCTCCTCGAAAAAGATATCTTCCTGCATACAAAGCATCAGTTTGTTTATATCGTATACGTAGCTTCAGAATATTGCAGTGCAAAGTAGCCGGGATATGTTTTCAATACAACTTTACTGTTTACAAAGACTAAAATTATTTTTTAGAAGTAATTTGGAACAAGAGGAGAGCACCTTGGCCCAGTTCAAAAGCTTGTGTGTGTTGGTAATGTACATTTGATTGGTTCAATCACTAAATCAGTTTGATCTTCCATTATACTTCTGTTTCATATCATTCGCGGATTTCTTTTTCTTGTCATGCTTTCGCAACAATTTATTTTTCATTGCTAGTTACCGGCACACAGGGGTGAGTTCTGACCTTCGTGTGGCAACGTCTGTTTTACCATTAAATATATATTCACAGAAATTAAATAACTAAATGAATTTTTATTAGCCCTAAAACTATCCTTTTAGTTAATTTGCTCTGTGTGTACACACTACTAAAATACATTTCTTCACAGCAAGCAACATGTTATAGGGTAATACGAGGCCTGTTTGAAATCTTTTAAGAGTGTTTTACATTTCTTGGGGAAATTATTTACTCTAATGGTATTATTTTAGTTGCCGTTATATGATTAATATTTTATAAAATGCACACTTCGGAGTGTAAAAATTTAGTAGGAAAAAAATTTTACTTGATTATTTGAGCCATCTTAAATTAGGGCAGCCCTGCTGAGAAGTTTGTCAGGGTGTGTCATCATTGACAACTCCCCTTCCTGGCTATTCAATAGTTCGAATTGTTTTTTATTTTAAAATCAACTTTAAATTGTAAACTGCTATCAATAACGAGTAGATATGTGTCTGGGCAATCACAGAATAGACTCAATAATGGCTTGCGAGTACATTGAAATGTACTACAAATGTTGCAGCATTATAGTAAATGTCTGCATCATCTTGGCCCTCGCTGAAGAGGGTGTGGGCAGAGTTCACCAATCACTACCTCCCACTCCTTGCTGTCTGGGCAGGCCTGAGTAATGGTTATTCAGTAGGGTGGAACACTGTCCAGGGGCAAGTTAAATAGACCACAGAGAGGGGTAGGTGTGTCAAGTCCTACAGAACTGCACCGAGCGGGTTAGAAACCTTGCAAACACGTGCGCCGGAGTGCTGACTTCAGACTCGTAGTGGAATATTAACACCCTGAATCATTGTAGCAACAGTTTTTATTTGGGAATATATTATGTTTCTTTCCCCCTTCCTTTATTATATTTGTATTCAGTAGATGTAATTTTATAACTTTTTGTGCCATCGGTGGATAAAAGAGGCTTTGAAAGCGTAATTTAAGTTGTTGGCATGCAGAACATTTGAAGAAGTATATACTGTGTGTTATTTAGAGGTAGGTTGGCTGCCTTCTCCACACTCCCTCTGTTGATCTGCAAGTAGTGGTAGCGTCTCAAGTCTAGGTGCATGTACGGTAATTGTATCCACGCCATGCCACCAAGGTGCTAGACCTCGCATCACCAGCTCGGGTTCATCTCTTCCATCGTTTAGCAAAGCAACACACATATTATGAATGTTACTTTTAAATGGATTTTGCAATAAAGTTACCATTTCCCTTTTGGCTTGTGGCATGCAGATATTCTCAATGTGTTTGACAATTTATACATTGTGTGTGGAAATTTTTTTTTTTGTAAAATGATTTTGATTAAAGCAGTTTATTGTATAAAATGCTGAGAAATGGGCTTAGTGGTTTGGCATTGTAAATAGTTTTATTTCTGATAGCCTATAGCTTGCAAAGAAGTTGCAGAGAAGAAATATTCGGATGACTATAGTCATATAGGCATACCTTTGAGGTTTGTCTGGTTAAAAGTTTAGTACGTTGTCTGAAATGCTTGTTTTTTGCTGGTATGCTTGCAAATAATGTGCTGGTTTCACAAATACCTAGAAACCGATATGTTTTGGATTGGCAGTGTTGGTGCTGTAAGACTTTTCTGGGGTCGTGCAACACTTCAAGAGTTGTATGTGTTGTGTTTTGAATATAAGAAAAAAATGGAAACTTATGTAAAAAGCAGTTAAGATGATTAAAGTTTACTGTGCGTGTAAATGGATCAGTTTTTAAGTTTCGTTGGAGTTTCTTACATGTGACAAGATATTTGTACTGCGTGATAAATGCGTGAAGTTGGAACAATGTGTGAATGAAGACTTGATACAGAAAAAGGAAATTAGACAAAGATGAAACTGGTGGTAAAGTGCCAACATTATACTTGAAATTTCTGCAAAGCAGCCTGTGTTAAGAATGTACTCATCTCCAGTGATGGCCAGTTTATGAATTACCATGTTGAACAAAACTTGGTGAAGGTACTTGTATAAAGCAGCCTGTGAAGTACTTGTATAAAGCAGCCTGTGAGGTACTTGTATAAAGCAGCCTGTGAAGTACTTGTATAAAGCAGCCTGTGAAGTACTTGTATAAAGCAGCCTGTGAAGTACTTGTATAAAGCAGCCTGTGAAGTACTTGTATAAAGCAGCCTGTGAGGTACTTGTATAAAGCAGCCTGTGAAGTACTTGTATAAAGCAGCCTGTGAAGTACTTGTATAAAGCAGCCTGTGAAGTACTTGTATAAAGCAGCCTGTGAAGTACTTGTATGGATTTTAACAAGTTTTAAATTTCATTTTTCCGTCTCTGCAGTTTCTTTGCCAAGTTGTATTAAGCATGTGTGTTTTTTTGTGTTTCAATGTTAAAATTACTTTATACTACCATTCTTGCACAATTGCTGCACCTTGACTATGACCAACATTAATTACCTGGCCCGGGAATCGCATCCTGTAGCTGGAGACCTTGTCCACTTCACATAACTGTTCCTGTCGCATCATCTTAGCTGCTACGACGTGGTNTGCATCCTGTAGCTGGAGACCTTGTCCACTTCACATAACTGTTCCTGTCGCATCATCTTAGCTGCTACGACGTGGTGGCATTTTGCCTTTCCCATTTATTAACGTACTTAGCCATCAACCTAAACATTCTCTATCCTTTGAGCACATGTCTAATGTTTCATAATTTATTTATATTGATTTTATTATTTTTTTAAAAATCTATTTGCGTAATTTCCGAGAGTTTGCGCCTCTCGCCTTGTTTTTGCCAGCGGGTTGGCAGGCTGTCGCAGTCTATAATCTGTTGTGGANTTCCGAGAGTTTGCGCCTCTCGCCTTGTTTTTGCCAGCGGGTTGGCAGGCTGTCGCAGTCTATAATCTGTTGTGGAGGTACATGTGCACGCGGTGGAAGGGAGTAGGGGAGGGATCTTCTTGTCGGATGTGGGCTTGTGGGTGCTTCTCCTCTGAGGGTAGGGCCTTCAGTTTTCCACAATGCTTTCTCNATCTTCTTGTCGGATGTGGGCTTGTGGGTGCTTCTCCTCTGAGGGTAGGGCCTTCAGTTTTCCACAATGCTTTCTCTTCCAGATCTATCATTGGCCACGTTCTGTCTCACGTGTTGAGCACGTATGTGATCACTATTTATCACTATTTGTGTGTGCCATATGCAAACATTTAAGACACTGAATTATTGTGCTTATTTAGGATGGTTGCCGCCACTGGTTGGGAAAATACCGAGAGAAAAAATGTGATGTTTAACGGAGATTTTCTCGTTGGATCTAAGCATTGTTGATAAAAGTGTGTGTATATTTTTCAAATAAAATATTTAATACTAAAGTGTGGAAAACTTTGATTTTTTGTCCAGCTCACCCCTTCCTCCTCATCACTTTACAATTTTTGGCACATCAGCCTCGTGGTGGTTACACTATGCAGAAAGAATATTAATTTGCCTAATATTTGTTAGGTAGAATTGTTAGTGGTATATCTACAAAATGTGACTGAATTGTTTTTTTAAACTAAGAACATATGCTGAGTATGGGCGTAAATTTGCTCAAAATTGTGCATGTATTTTATTTTTAGGCAGTTTGCTGGTATTGATTCACGATAATGGAAGAGTTTTGTAGACCTATTTTGAGCATTAAATTTATTTTCCATAATGAGTTGTTAATTATGACACTATTAATCAGTACATTTATACATAGACAGAAGGTTGCTTTGGCAGAACAGTCACTGTTAACAGCAAATGATACCTTCGATTTATGGAAAGTTCTGCATGGGTGCGCCAGCAGTATTGTGCAGGTAACGTCGGTCCTATCTCCATTACAGTTCCGTGTTAGTTCTCTCTCTCTTCTTCCTCTCTTGGGGGGGGGGGGCGGCATGGATTTCATTCAGGGCGATTAACTTCTAGGAGTATCTGATGACTGTCGCATTGCCAAATGTAAAATGTTAACGGGAAAACCGGTTCAAGGGAGGCCGGTCATTTATATACTTTCCAAGGGCACTGCACCCCGGATGGTCTATGGGTGTGTGAGTGCAGAGGGTCTCGGAACAATCTCTCGTCTCGTGTAACTTGGAAAGAGTTTGACATTTCGGCTTTTGCCATCAGCTGGTTCATCAAGTGGTGGCTGTATATTTTATTAACAAGCTGTCAGCTAATCAACTTTCCGTTGTAATGCCAAACAAATTTTAAGTTATTTATAGAAAATGCATAGTTTATAAAAGTAAAAATAGGAAAACGTGCAAAAAAAATGAAATATTTATTTTTAATTTATTTATGGACAGCAAATTTGGGTTTTGTGACCATGTAAAATAAAATGTATTCAATAGTGTAGGAACTCTTTCTTATCAGCATATTTTCTGCTCGTCTGATGTGCGTCGGCAGTGCAGTCAGAACAGCCAACGTAATATTAATTTTGATTCGTTCATGTATCAGCTGATACAGGATTTTGTAAATTACACGTTGTTTGTTGCATATATGTCAAATTGCCACTCGCTGTCATTATCTTGCCAAGTTATATTTTCTTTCATGCTTTTTTTATTATTATTATTATTATAATTATATATATACACGTTCAGTTACCGCTGCATATTTTCCACAAGGAAAGTTTAGAGTTTCAGTTTCAGAAGAAACAAAATTTTCTGTCTTCGAACGCTTGGTTTCTTCAACGTTTACCTTTCACGAATTTAACCAACGCACCGTAATAAACAAATGAAACTTACATTTCGGCCAATCCTAAGCCGATACGTCACTGCATTGTTGCCATATTTACCTTGACCAATGTTTAGCTTAACATAATATTGTAAAATTATGTTGAGGAACACTAATTATCACTTAATCAAAGTTAATCTTATTGTGGTGCCCGGGCAGTTAGGTCACAAACAACCAATATGAAGGAAAAATAATTCAATTTTGAGCATTTACTAAATGATAAGCAAGCAAGCAATCAATATAATACAACACAAGTTACTCACTGTGACTACTTTGCGAGTCTGAGGAAGCAGACTTGGCTAGCAGAAGAAAATAAACTAAGTAAAACAATTTCATTATTGTTGACTCGCACTGATCGAGGAGGTGGCATTTCAGGCATTGACAAGCGGAGTCTTCCCACGCAGGCAAAGTGAACTCTCTGGCGTTGTTAGGTGAAATAGGGCGTCTCCCAGTTTGGCGAGGCATAATATAGCAACTTGATTGGAGTGGGGGAAGTCTCCCACCGGGATGGAAGCAGGGTGTTTGTCGTCTGCCATGTTGGAAAAGAACTCTGCAAGTGGTCACGTCTGCACCAGCATAGCGCTATGCTGGTGAAATGGAAGTCATGCGAGGAGAATAATTCAGAAAAACAGGACGTTACTTCCCGTCAGAAATTGGCCGTATCTCACTCGTATGGTGTATTATTCATGATGTAGTATCGGGTACAGGTTTCTGTCGGGGAGAATACAGTGTGTGATAACTTGTGAAACTGCAGGCAGTCAGGCCCCGAGACCCTACATCACTCCCTCTTTTAGAAAAGTTTTGTTCAGACTGAGTAAAACTTTATAAAATGTGTGGCTGAAGCTATAACTGGGCAGGGCAGCAAAGTGAAGTATGTTGGAGTATAGAGTTGGGGAGCGTAACTGCTCTACCAGATACAACAGGATGTGGCGCTCGCCATCAACGGAAGTTCAAGTTGTGGTGTTTCAGATGTGGCACCCTGCGAAGCGCTGACTTGAAGTCTTCTCTTGAAGCTCGTGAATTTGTTTTCATACTCGCGCTCAATAGTTAATAAGTTTAATGAAAGGGGACGAAGTTAAATACCATTCCAAAATAGTATAAAAGTTTTCACCTGAACTGATAACGATGTGAGCTTTCTCTTTACTTAATATTGATTATAACTCATCATAATATTACTAAAATATATGTTGACAAAGCTGAAACATAGATTTACATACATGGTACACATTAAACACAAATTACAAATACATTTCTGCATCACATTCCATGCCAAAGTTCATTTATATCTTTAAAGTTCATTATCTTTTATATAAGTGAACAAGAGGTATTATTATTCTTTAAATAAAAGTTCGTATAAACTACTATAAAATAATTTACTAGTGTCTGTCCAATCTGCTTTGATTTTTTTTTTAAGTAAACCTTTTTATACTAATTTGCATAATTTGTTTTTATAACCACATGAATAAACATAATCATCCTCTACATTAATATATTGAATTTCAAAATGAATAAGCACACAAAAGTTTATATGTTATATTCTTAAATCATTGATTAATAGAGTAGTAACTTTATATGCTTTTTGAAAATAAAATATACTTTCACTTAAGTCTGCTTTTAAACACATCACTCAATCACGACGACATATGATTGAATTCTTGAAACAAGTTGTGATAACTGGATTGTCAGACGTCTGCTGCGGGGATCCAGGTGTACTCAAGCTCGTGCACGTCTCAATGGCATCTGCTTGATCCTCTGGCAGTAAGGTGGATTCTGCGGCTGCGGCGACATTCCGACGTGGGAGGGCGGCGTGCAAACACCTGGCTAGTAACTCGCACATCTGTTCTCTCAGGACCCAGATGACAAGGGTAATATGTCACACAATAATGACCCAAAGTACGAAGGTACTGTCTCTACCGACGTGGTCACTCATAAGCGTTTGACTATTCAGATGTTGTATCTCTGACATAAGATGTTTTAAATCAACATCTTCTGTTCTTATGTTAGAGAGGTCAATTTTAAAATCTGTTTTAACTGATGAAATGAACACTTGCTCCTAGTTAGCAAGTACTTAGCTTTTGGAAACTTAACTTGTTTGATAATGTATCTTAAATGCATTATTTTATTACTGTGGGGTAGTAACATTGAGCAACATACAGTTGCTTACCTGGAACATGACTCCCTGCACCGAGATCCACTCCACCACATGCGTACCACATGCTTCACTAGAACAAATACCCCTGGCACTGAATAAATCCAACTAGTCCTATCAACTGACCTAATAAAAACTGTCAAAACCGAGTTGCTAAGAACTGTTTTTTTTACACAGTGTGTAATCTTGACTAGACTTGTTTGAATATCATGTTTGCCAAACAATGTGGAACCTTAATAGAAAATGTTTGAACGTAGCTGGACAGACTTTATTGTTTCCGCATTTACAGTGACTCGTGTCTGCTTCTGACATCAATGCGTATAACTGTCGGTTCTTGGACAATGCTATATAAGGCTGACTTGCTACAGTCTGAACATATGTACCTAATTTATCTTCAAACACTGGAAAGGGGTTTGCTCTACATATTGTAAAATACCTGTTCGTGGATTTTAATGGAAATTCAATTGTCAACTGTATACTCTGCCATAGCAAGTGCATGTACAGTAGTCACTTCATAGTAAGCATACACCTGATCTAATCAGTACCTGCTATCAACGTTTTGCCTGGCAATAACTTAAAAGCAATTCCTTTAATGATTTCTGACAAATTTCCAGGAGTCCATAAAGAAGTGGGCGACCCACCAGTTGCTACAATATCTAATGCTGTCTTTATTTTTGTTATTTGCTGCTTATAAATGTGAAGAGTTTATTCTAGTTCTCTTAGCAAACTGTTATATACAACTTTTCCAAGGTTAAGAGAGAGAGTATAAAATTTTCCACTTATCACGTGCATTAATTTTATATACTTTGTCATTTATTTTGCCGAAAATCAACACCTTTTGCATTTTTCTTTACTCTAGCATTCATTCCTTTCATGAATGTTAATTGTTTTTCTACCACGTGTATTAATTTATCCTGTCTCGTCCCCAATTCAATAGTCATCATTTGTAAGTGTACGAAATAAAAATATCAAAACACTCCCACCTGCGTCTATTAGCCCTCTCTTATCTTGAGACTGTCTCCTAGGTAATATTAAGGTCATTTCGGAAATCTCTTCCTCTAGTTCCACTATCAACTGACTAAGAACACAAAGTTACTCAAATGGCGTTTTAATATCCGAGTGTGCTGTGGAATTAATTTCTTTCATTACGTCCAACTGATTCCTAAATTCTTGAACAAGTTTCTCCCGTTCTCCGATGGGAAGGTCTAGCACTCGTCCATCTGTCGCCCGTTAACACTTTGTCCATTTCTTTGATCAGAATCATGCCTCCGTCTATGGTGGGATCTGCAATACTAACCAATATAATTCTTTTAGTTATTCGCATTGAATTTCCAATTTCTACTCATTTTAGGCTACACCATATTTCTAAACTTTGCATCTGTTCATCAATGTTAATTTCTGTTTCCTCTTCTACTGAGGGATTCCTTACATTTGAATGCAAATTATACCTAACACTAGGTTCATTCACCTGCATTTTCTCTCTGTAATAACGTGACGGTTCTCAAGCGTCGTCAATTCCAACATCATCATTATTCTCATTCTCAAATGTGCTGTCGTCCCTAGGGCTTTCAACACTTATTTCCTCTACCTCACCTATTTCTGTTATCTGTTATATCTGCTAATATCGGGCTGACTTTTAACCTACATTCGCTGCAATATTTTCATCATCACAAAATTTGTCAACTGATTCGACTTCATCGTTAACTTGGGGGGGGCACGTTCCCTACTTATCTTGTCTTTAGTACCAAGACAAGAGCTATCTTTCTCTGTAGAATTCTTTGACATCTTCAATCTAACACTGTGCATAAATAATTTTCTCTTATCTAATAAAATTTCAAATCTCACTGAGCTCAGTTTTCTCAAAACTTTATAAGGTCCATACCAGAAATTGTGAAATTTATACACTTTGCCTTTCGTAACACTTGGTGTGTACAAATATACGTAATCAACTACCTCAATATTTGGTGACTTTGTTCCTATCATAATCATACGTTTGTTTCTCAAAAGCTACCTTATTTCTTTCTTTCACTATTTCATGTGCCTCTTAATTTCTTACTTAGAATATCAACATATTCCTTAGCAGTGATACTTCTTTCCAACGTATCTTTTTGACGATGCAATTTACCTAAAGGGCGTAACCTAATTTCTTTCCCCACACAGCAAGTAATAAGAGCTATAACCCCTCACAGAATGTGGAACTGTTCGATAGGCGTATAACTCGTATGGCAAATATTCTTCCCACCATATTCATCGACATAGTGGGAGATCATGTCTGCAAGAGTTCGATGAAGTGTCGCAACACGTCCATCACACTGAGGTCTAAAGAGAGTTTTCTGTAATTTCTCAATTTTCAACGATTTGCATTTTGCTGGTGCGATCCGGTGCAGCTAATGCGGCCTGGTGCCGCTGGTGCAGTTGATGAGACTGCAGCAATCAGAGTGGGCACAAGGAGCTGGTTTGAGCTGTATGGGGGGTTTCCCGACTTTCGGAAGTCTGGTAAGTTATGTGGGGGTATCTCCCGGATCTCCACTCTCTTTGCCTGGATCACGCTGGCCTGGCTCTGTCTTGTTGCGCTACTAATAAGATGCGTGGCCGCATGTTGGGCACCATGAAAAACACTCGACGCATGACGGTTGGGTTAAGGTAGTGCACGTCGCACATGAGCAGGGATTTCACTAGGTGTCAGGTGAGAGACATGGGTTCCATGCAAGTCCTAATGAGATTGAGTTTGCAATATAATGCGCTCTGCCTTAACTGGTCCCCTGCACAGGGTTGGACATGTAGGCTGTCTCCTGGATACAAAATCAGGTATTACACTAAGAGCCCTCCTCCGGGTGGCTTGGGTAGGTGCCGGCCTTATGCATGGTTGACTGGTGGATGGAAGCTGTTACCTTGGGGCTGTGCCCCTTCCTAGGGGTGCAGGTGGTTTGGTTAACTTCTTGCTGATCTTGTGGTGTNGCTCTTAACAGCGAGGTCTTAAGAGCAGATGAGGGTGATTGAGGTGAGTATGTGGCAGCACTAGAATGAAAGGACAGAGAAAACAGGAGATCCCTGAGAAAACCCACCAACCAGCAGTATCGTCCGGCACGAATCCCACATGCGAGAATCGGGGAGTGCCCCGGCCGGTGACTGAACCCTGTTCGCCCTTGGTGGGAGGCGAGCAGGCTATTTGCTCAGCCACCACGGCCCCTGGGGGGAAGAGAAGACTTCATTTCCAGTGCTGGGCGCACAAAATTAACTTGGTAGGAGATTGTTTACAATGTTGTGCACACAAAAGTTGTTCTTGAGGAGTGCATGGCATAATTTTTTTGTGTTTCTGACTGCAAATAGCATCCTACTTAATTTATAATATATTCAGCTGTTGTCTTGCTAATATGAAATTTCCCTTTGAATACAGTCGCACTAAAATCGAAGGTTAGGTTGACCCGTTGCCTAAAAACACGGTGTACTCTCCTTTCTATTTGTTTATCACTCTGTGCTACTACTGCTGCTATTAGTGTTCATTATCACCAAGNCTCTCCTTTCTATTTGTTTATCACTCTGTGCTACTACTGCTGCTATTAGTGTTCATTATCACCAAGCAATGTTAAAACACAAGTGCACTGCCATATTATGTAAACATTACAAATTACTGGTTACATAGGAAAGTTTGCCTGTCACTTCTTCAGTGACAATTATACAAATTTGTAGATATGTCACAGAGTGATTATACTTATCTTTCATAAAAACAGTCTGCAGTGTAATATTTGACACATTTGTCGGATTTTTACCTGTCCGCTCAAAACTTTTGTGAAACAGCTATTTGTCAAATTGTCATAGAATTCTACAAATTTGTCAGCTTTTATGAAACGCACATTTGTCGGATTGTAAACCTGTCCGACACTTTCCTGTCACCTGTCAAATTGTAACTTTTATGAAATAGGCCCCTGGTCGTTTGCAAGTAGAAAATGTGACCATAGTTGTAATGTTGTTGAAGTGATGTGAATTTGATTATATACACCATTTTATTCATATATACTTCAGTAGGGCAATTTTTAACTGATATACAGTTTATAGCATCCTAAAACTTAAGTGTCTGGTCTCTGCTTGATATTACATTTGTAAAGCTAGGCTTCACTCGGCATAACGACAAAATTGAGGCTTGCCATCTCTATTGCACCCAAGATGAATGGATATACAGTGATAGTAAAGAAAACTGTCAATGAAGTTGAGAGACCAACTTGTCACACAAAATGAACCTTTACTTGCCACAGCAGTTACCAGGGTGCTTGACCAGTTATGCTGCGCAACAAAAATACACTCGAACCTGAGTGATACAACCCTTCGTGGTTCCTGGGAATAGAGTTGATGGTTAATGTTTGTCAAAACAGATATTCTGGGATAAAAATGGACCAATTTTTGACCCATTCCCTATCCCTGTGCCAATATTTGCAATTTTTCCCATAAATTCCATGTTTTGACTGTTAATAGGTAGAGTGACACCCCACAAGTGTATACTTGATTTCCCCTTGATGCCAAAAATGTTGATAAACTTTGAGCAGGGCATAAGTTGTACAGAGCGCAAAATCTATTTTCAGTGGCTTCTTGTAAGAGTATCTGATAATTTGTTATGTTAATTTATATGAATGAAAACAAGTCTTCTGAATAAACGTATCGTGGAAGAGCGTAGTGTAAATTGTGGCAACTGCAAGTGGCATCTTACAAAGTCAGAGGATGTGGTTTTGTATTAATAATTATTGTACATGTTAAACATATCTTATAGTTACTGATTAAACAATGCAATTTACCTAAAGGGCGTAACCTGCATTGTCAAAAAGATACGTTGGAAGGAAGTATCACTGCTAGGGAATTTGTAGATATTGTAAGTAAGAAATTAAGAGGCACATGAAATAGCGAAAGAAAGAAATAAGGTAGCTTTTGAGAAACAAACTTATGATTATGATAGGAACAAAGTCACCAAATATTGAGGTAGTTGATTACGTGTATTTGCACACACCAAGTGTTAAGAAAGGTGAAGTGTATAAATTTCACAAGTTCTGGACCTTATAAAGTTTTGAGAAAACTGAGCTCAGTCACATTTGAAATTTTATTAGATAAGAGAAAATTAGTTATGCTCAGTGTTAGATTGAAGTTGTCAAAGAATTCTACAGAGAAAGATAGCTCTTGTCTTGGTAGGAAAGACAAGATAAGTAGGGAACGTGCCCCCCCCAAGTTAACGATGAAGTCGAATCAGTTGACAAATTTTGTGATGATGAAAATATTGCAGTGAATGTAGGTTAAAAGTCAGCCCGATATTAGCAGATATAACAGATAACAGAAATAGGTGAGGTAGAGGAAATAAGTGTTGAAAGCCCTAGGGACGACAGCACATTTGAGAATGAGAATAATGATGATGTTGGAATTGACGACGCTTGAGAACCGTCACGTTATTACAGAGAGAAAATGCAGGTGAATGAACCTAGTGNTGTTTTTTTTTTTTGTGTGTTTTGGTGTTGTTGTGTGTGTGTGTGTGCGTGTGTGCGCACCTCACCCCCCACCATGAGTACTGCTCTGCGAGTACTTGTTTTTCTGTCTCCTTTTTATGTCATTTATAGTAAAAAACAAACACTTATGTATTTAACACAGTACTAAGTTTTCCTTCGCGTAATTAAATGATAGTACTTAAAACATGCTTCAATGGTTTGTACATTTGTCCTATCTGTAAACATCGTATTCACAGGAGTGCTGCTTAACTATGTAAACATGCTATTAAAGAAAAACTAACACAAATTTAACATAGCACTAATTTGGTTCGTCACTTCAATTAAATGACAGCATTGAACATGTTTCAATGGTTTCATCAATTGTGTTGGTGTTCCCCTGTCTGTTACTATCAAATTATATTTACTAAAAGATCTTTTACCAATGCTGTTCACCGATGCCCACCCACTTATAAGAGCACCTACGTCAATTTCAGGATTCACAGACAAACAACTGAACCAAATGCCATTAATGGTGGTCACGTCTTTTGTTGATCCATGCTTCTCAAGTCTACCTGCATTTTCTGGTGTGCAATAGTTGGATTGAAAAGTACACTTAGGTCTTGATAATATAGATTGGTTGGTCCACTTCCCATGTGGTTACTTAATGTGTGGAGTCATCTTTCTCTCTGGGTCGAATTGGTGAGCAAGTTTGATTGTTTGTTGGTGCTGTGTGGGTAACTACAATCAGCATTCCTCTGGAGACAACTTTGAAGAGTGATTGACTCACACCACAACCTGCGGGCATATGGATAGCTGGAACATTCTAACTGTAGTGAATGTTTTCATCTTACTCACAAAGGTAATTTTGGAATTTTTAGTTAGTGAGGAGAGTAAGTATTTTCAAACATTTCAGTAATGCTTATGATGATGCTGTTACCAAAGTTACAGTCTGACCTGAAAAACTTCAAAATGGCTTCCATGTACATAGCCAAGTACTGGATGGAGGAACGCCAGGAATCCATCTTGTTATGATAGGTGTTGGAAACAACACTGGTAATAAATCTCAGTGAATTTCCTCCAAAAATGTTACATAAGTATTCTTAATTTTCAGGCAGTGGAAGAATGCTGTTTTTAACTTGCCCACAAAAGGGTTAAAAACTCCTCAAATTCATTGTAAACAATCTCCTACCAAGTTAATTTTGTGCGCCCAGTACTGGAAATGACATCTTCTCTTCCCCCCAGGGGTCGTGGTGGCTGAGCAAATAGCCTGCTTGCCTCCCACCAAGGTGAACGGGGTTCAATCACCGGCCCGGGCACTCCCTGATTCTCGCATGTGGGATTCGTGCCGGACGATACTGCTGGTCGGTGGGTTTTCTCGGGGATCTCCTGTTTCTTCTGTCCTTTCATTCACCCCAACCATACATGGGTTTTAAGAGCTGCAAAACATGTTCCCATGTAGCAAGCTGAATTGGACACAATCCTCACTGTATTCTCATAAACACTATTTGTTTGATGTGTCCGTGATGTCTTGCTGCATGCTGGTCCATTAGTCCTGTTCAGAAACAACTGGCCAAAGAAATTTCTTGAGAAGTTGGGGACACTATGTAAAAGTACTGTGGAAACACACAAGTTAGTTGTTTAATCAGTAACAATAATAATGTGTACTTATTTTGCACAGTGTGTTGTATATTATTTGTTGGCCAGGTAAAGGGACGTAGTCTCTCTTCAGAGTGGAAGCTTGTGGTAAATCTCCAGAGCCAGCGATGTACAGTACGTTGTAAGTTATTACACAAATTCTGCTGGTAAATGTGAGTAGTATACCTGAAGATGAAGAATTAGTACCACTAATGCACACAAGCTATTGTACAGCGTACATTGATTCACACACTTTTATTAACAACAGTAATGTGAAGGATTGTTAGCTATTAGCGCTTAGAGAGGATAATCCTGGTTACTGCTAGTGATAAATTATTAGAAGTAAGTGTTAATAGTAAATTACAAATACTACTGAATGTGTATATTTCATGGTTGACATAAGAATATTTGTATCACTACATAGAAATGATGACATTGATATTCTGCTGCTCGGGTACCTAATTACTGCAACAGTCTTTGTTTACCCCAGGGTTAAAATGTTCATATTAAATCAACATCAAATTCACAGTGTACGACTGAAGAAAAACTGCCATATCAGGAAAAGAACTATTAGTTATCTACAAAAGAAATTGTCATGCTGTTTAACACACTCATAGCAGTAACCTTCAGTGGGTTTATCAGTTTGTCTACCTTACAGCAAGCTGTACAAAAAAAAAATATCTCTGCTGCTTTTGTTCAGAGGAATGATGGGTAAGGGGTAGGGTCGTAACATTTATGGAGCAGGGAAGCAATGAAAACATTAGCTTCTTTTATTTGTTTCTTGCCATAAAAATTTTCCCACTTTCAGGAAGGCAGGAGTGTAGTTGGCAGGAATATATTTGAGTGCCTTTTCATTTATTGCTGACTCCTCTCCACCCTCCTCGCTCATCTTTATCTCTGCCCAGTATCACTGACAAAGCTTTCCAGGGCCAGCCTGTATTTCCCCTATTTTCTTGCTAGTCAATATTCTCACTCGCCCATAAATAAATACACTTTCAACCCCCACCTTTTCATGAACAGAAGTGGGTGTGAATGGGAAAGTGAGAAAGCAGGAAGGGGGGAGCATGGCATTCGAAACTGCAGAGGCAAGAACAAAGAATAAGGGAAGGAGCAGACAGCCTTGACAGGGATTGTCGGAAAGCCACTTCCAGCCATCGCAGTCGCCACTGAAGGGATGTTTTGACAGGTGTGTTCACTAGAACTTCCACCCTCAAAGTATAAACACATGAAAAGCATTATGCTTTGGCTTCTTATTTCAGAAACTTTTCCAGCAGACTGGTTGTTTGTTTATTGTATAAAGCCAGGATAGCAAGACTTCTTTTTATTCACTTCAATTTGCCCTGAAATAGTACCATAGTGTTTTATCGCCGGTAACTACTCCCGTTGTTGCATTTATTCACACCTATATCACTAATGTGAATTTCCACAGTGCCAATAAATTTGTCACGGTTCCTCAAAAACAAGTCGAAGGAGAGGTGGTCACAAATTGGGCATTACAGTTAGATTCTAGTGCATCACAGGTTTTTTGAGCTTTGTAATTAATGTTGGCAGCAGTTGTAAGGATTACATTCGTCTAAACATTTAGACTGATACGGTTGAATTTCACTGCACTAAAATATAAGTACAATAAGTGCACTTCAGAGTGATGTGTCCAATTTATATTAAATTGTAAACTATAATGGAAACACATTGTCCATAGCCATTACAGCATATCTTGTCACACAGGGTTTAACATTTCACACAGCAAAAATTCAATTATAGATTTTATTTACTACTTACATTTAAATACAGTTTTTTTTTACAGTGTACTTAAGTCTATTCAGGTCCCGAAATCAAGTAGACGTTGCAAAGATGATTCCACAATATCTACAAAAGTGACCACATGGCAACATTTTTTACGCACAAAGCCCTAACTTCCTGCTGCAAATGCAGATTGTTCCTTCAGTCAGCACAGCACAAACTTATCCACAAGTTATTCAGTCTCGCTTTACCTTTTGCCTCAAGTTTTGCTGTTCTTCTCCAACATAACTAACTGTTTAACTTTTTTTATGATGAATTCATCAGAGTTGTTCCAATACTACAAGTTCTACTGGCACTTTTACATACTTCATAGGCCTCATTTCGCAATTCATGGCCAGCACATGAATTTCAAAGGTTAAGATGGCGGTATGTGAAGTTCGCTGAAATTACTCAATGAATCTGTAAGCTACAAAACATTGCACACTCATAATTTGGCCATATCCTGTACATGTCAAAAATTCTGATTTTTTTTGGAATTTAAATAATATACAGAGTAAAAAGGTGGGACAAACACACTTTCCTTCACAGACTAATGTACCAAAGTGTCTGTCTTTTTTTAAATTGGTCCAGTATCCTTCAATCCAACTGTCTCACTGTTCTCCGCTAAAACTTCCTTAGTATTACAGACAAAGTTGATAATTTCTTTGAAGTCTTTGCCACGTTTGAGGCGTTAAGTAAAACCAAAACGCATGTAATCTGTTTATCTGATTTTTTTTTTTTTAATGTTTCCAAATAACTCATACTTATATTAATGGTTTTAAAATCCACTGGTGGAGGTGTGTGTATCTTTGTTCAGGATTGCATACCAGTTGAGCCTGTGAATGTTGCTGAACTGTATAGAAAAGATATTGAATGTACAGGATCTGTTCTTAAACTTAATAACAAAAAATTTATAATAATAATTACATAAATATCACCCTCAGGGGACTTTGCAAATTTCCTAAAGCAAGTGGAATTGTTATGGTTAAAAACTGTCAATCTTAAAATTGAAACACTCATCTGTAGTGATTTTAATACTGATTACCTAGAAGTTAGTCACCTTAAAGATAGATTAAATGCCTTGCTTCAGTTTTTCAATTTGATTCCCAATGTCCAGTTTCTTACAAGAATAACCCTGCTACTGATATCATCATCATCTTTGCTGATGCACAGAACATAGGTAATTACTAAATTGAACACCTCGTAAATGCCGTATCTGATCATGATGCCCGAGTAATTCAGCTGTGCGATATTCAACTCACGTTGGGAAAAGAAACAAAACACCAATCAATTAAAAAAAGTAAGAACAATCAACAATACAACCATTCAGCATTTCAGAGCAAATGTAAAAACTGAGAACTGGTTTGAAATTTTTTACAGTAATGGTACTAACACACAGTTTAATTTGTTCCATTCAACATTCTGCAGAACACCTATTTGAAGAAAATTTCCTTACTAAACTAATTAATATATAGGGAACAGTAAATCAAAGCAATGTATAACAAAGGGGATAAATATTTACCGTTAAAGGAAAAGGGAACTCTACATTCTATGTACATCTGACGACAACAGAATCAGGTATCACTCTAAACATTACTGCAAAATACTTAAAGTTATTGCTAAGCAAGACTTGAGACTTAGTAGCAATGTTAAAACCACGTGGGAAATGCTTTTAACACATACTTCTTAGGNGGAAATGCTTTTAATTGTTGACTTGCTGGTAAATGAAAAGAATACACAAATGATCCTCTAATACTTTAGAACAATCTATGCCCAGAAAGAGTTTCAACTTCACATTTATCCCCACCAGTCCAGCATAAATCTGTGAAATAGTTTATAGTTTACTCCCTAGCATCCAAGATATCAACAACAGACTATGATCAGATGTCCAGTAAACTACTAACATACTGTATTGACCTAATTAGTGCACCTCTTAGCTATATATGTAACACATTGTTTACAACAGGTAGTTTCCAGACCGTCTTAAATTCTCTATTATTAAGGCCCTTCACAAAATGAACAATGAGACTTCAATGTGTAACTATCAGCGCATTTCGCTTATTCCCACTTTTGCTAAAATGCTAGAGAAATTGATGTATAAGAGACCATATATTTTCCTTGAGTGGCAAGTCTGTTGATGAAGCAACTAATGTCATCTATATTGAATGCGTAGGACTATTCTGTGATCTGATCAAAGCATTTGATTGTGTCGATCACAAAATACTCTTGGGCAAATTGCTTTATTATGGCATCGATGGTACTGCATTACAGTGGCTCACATCACATTTGTCTCGAAGCTATTCCTGGTTCTGATGTTAATGAAACGTGTTCTGAAAGACACGGTGTTCCTCGGGGATCTGTTCTTGGCCCGTTGCTGTTTCTACTGTATATTAATGACCTACCTGCATACATCTCTAAACACAATACTTTTTGCTGACGATACAAGCATTTTATTCAATAATGTAAATAAATGAGTCACTGGCAGGTAATATTAATGAGACCCTTATCAGATTGAGAGCATGGTTCGATGTGAACAAGCTGACCCTAAACCTTGATAAAACAGCCTTTCTTTAATTTCTCACTACAAACTGTAAGGATTTCAACTTATAGGTTCAGTATGGCGACACCTTAATTAACGAAAGTCTTAACACAAAATTCTTAAGGCTGCAATTGGACAGATGTTTAAATGGTAATAAAACATATTGATAGCATTGTGCCGAAACTTAATGCAGCCTGTTTTGCATTACGTAATCTGACCCACTTAATGACTACAGCTTCTATTAAACAGATCTATTACATGTATTTCCATGCAGTTATGTCATTTGGTACAATATTCTGGGCACAATCTTCACGTCATATGCAAGTTTTAAGAATTCAAAAAAGGGCTATCAGAATTATAGCAGGAGCAGAAAAAACTGGATTTGTGTTGTCCTCTCTTAAAAAAAAACATAACATTCTAACTTTTCCTTCTCATTATATCTTCTCATTGATTAAATTTGTTATAAAAAACCTGGGTTATTTTGATAAAAATTCAGCTGTGCACACATGCAACACAAGAATTAGAAATGCCATGAACTTAGCTACTCAACAGGCTAAAACTGGGTCACAAGGGTGCATATTTCTCGGGCATAAAGGGGCGGAAGTGACGCGTTGAGGCAAAACACAAAAACATAACACATTAACGGAAAGATAAAATGTTCATTAGCAGCATACTTAACGAGTGATTCCGTACAGAACATGTTAAAACAGTTGCCGAAAATGCATCCACCGACAGTCACGCATGGCGACCTCTATATATGGCGTGATTGGCTGACAATGGTGGCGTGCGTGAAATACCCGGCGTATTTGAATCTGTTCGCCAATCACCCCACCGACGCTACCAAACTTGCATTACTGTCGGTGGTAGCAATTTTGAGCAATTATTATAAACATTGCTGTAAAAAGGCATTTAGCGGCGACGTTGTAAATAAACAACGTGTTGCATTTCATGTGTTATTTTTGTAGAGGCCCGAGGAGGGCTGCTGGCTCGGCTGAGGTGGCACCATGGGTTTGCGAGACCCAGTGGTACATTGAGTCCTTGGCGGAGGGCGACGACGA
>NQII01014160.1:0-32612 GCA_002778355.1 Clitarchus hookeri | reverse complement strand
TGAAGCATTCCGGTCGTTCGGAATGGTTCCAGCCCCCGGCATGATTGGATATTTCTGAGCGCCGAGTCGGAAAATGTGTGTTCGGAGGCCTTTATAATCAGGATGTTCCGTCTTTGGCACATGGNAGCATTCCGGTCGTTCGGAATGGTTCCAGCCCCCGGCATGATTGGATATTTCTGAGCGCCGAGTCGGAAAATGTGTGTTCGGAGGCCTTTATAATCAGGATGTTCCGTCTTTGGCACATGGCAGTGTCAAAGTTAGGGTTTCACGTCATGCGGTTGCACAAAGTGGCTAACGCTCAGTTGTACCATAGCCTGCCCTGAACTGAGATCGTAAAATCTTTGTTCAAACATGATCTTCAGCTCGATCCGAGTCCCAATGTACAAGTGTTGCACCAACGCGACTGGCCAAGTTCTGATCGTACTTCTCCTGATCTCGGTTTGGAACGAGGATTGGGATGAAACACTGTATGTGATTAGCTCTCATTTTGTCACGTCATGATGCAGCTGTTTATTTTGAAGTTCGGAGACATTAATGAGTTTGTGTGGACATTATCTCTTAATACTTGTACTTTTTATTGTATAACTTGGTTGAATGCATAACAAAATTTCCGCTTCCGTTTAGTGTTTTATTGATAACATTTTACACACTTTTCTCGTAATTTTTAATACCATTATTCTGAGTAAGGTAGTGGACCGGAAATTATATGCTGCGATGTTTTATCTGTTCTCAATAATGAAGTTTATGAATTTTACTGAATAATCTTTAGAGTTTGTGAAGTGCTTTTATGTTAAAAAATTAATTAATTGAGGCTAGCGCTATCTGTCGGTGTATTTTCAGACTACATTTATAAGCGAAGTATGCTCCAATTCCGTCGTGAGATTCACTTTTCGATGTGGCTCATGCGGAAAATTAGGTCAGTTTATTAAATTCTGAATGACTGTTGCAGTTTTCCGTTGTGTCTGCTTGGACGGCGAAGCTTAAATTCCTTTATCTCTTCACAAAACAATATTTCTTCAATTAAATAAATGCGTAATATTTTAAGTCTTTGTAGTATGTCTTAATTTATATTTTACAACAGTAAACAACAACCAAATCCATATTTCAACGATTTAAATATTACAAAGATTTTTTCTGCTAAGTTAATATGTAGAGCAGTGATTTTAAACACGATTCTGATCTTGGATCAAGACTTTGTACCCCTGTATTCGGCGGTTCGAAATGAAGTTCATCTCTATCTCCAGTCATGCTCTGAACTCGAATGATGCACCAGTATTATGTGATGATCTTAGATCAAGCTCGGATATGATCTCTCTTGGGTCGAAGACCAGTCGAGCAAGGGATGACGTACCACGTGGGGATAAAAGCGGGTGTGGGTAGATATCATGTGTTTGTCTTGCGCGTACTAAATGACAGCTTGCACCTGGCGGCAACTCAAACCTTCGAGGTTGGTGGCTGTCTTCACTATTGAGAAACGTCTCGATGCTCAATTTGTTCATCTCTGCAGGCGTATTGTGTCCCATCCATGCTATTTTGCTTCCGAACGCAACTTTTCGTTTTACTGTGGTTTAAACTGCGTTTAAGGAATTGTGATCACTCTTCCTTGCGATGATCGCGGTTTTTTGCTTCAACGCAAAATTTTACGTAAATGCANTTTTAAGGAATTGTGATCACTCTTCCTTGCGATGATCGCGGTTTTTTGCTTCAACGCAAAATTTTACGTAAATGCAATGCTTCAGTGGTAAAATTTCTCTTTTTTGAATAAAATCAAGACAAATTTCTGTTTTCAAAGTTTCCCATCGTTTGTGACGTCAGTGAAATGAACACGTCCGCAAAAAAGAAAACCAATAACACATTACTAACATATAGTAAAATTTTAAAAGGTGGTCTTCAAGGACGAGGTTGTACAGAGTGTTATTACATTTTCTATTTACACGTGTAGTTATGGAGTACCAATAATTAAAGCTTTAAAATATTAACATTCCTAAATGGGTTGAGTTGAGAGATTCGGGCGGCTCTTAACAATGAGGTCTTGAGAACCGATGAGATTGAAACGAGGTGAGAATGGAGCAGCGCTGGAGTGCAAGGGCGGGGGAAACGGGAGATCCCCGAAAAAAAACCCGCCGACCAGCGGCATCGTCCTGCACGATTCCCACTTGTGAAAATCTGGGAGTGACCCGGTCGGCTATTGAACCCGTTTTGCCTTGGTGGGAGGTGTAGCATTCCTAAGTCTATTAATAAAATTGAAGGCAAAAACCAGGAGTTATTAGAATATATCAGGTGTTTTAAAGCGATGTAGATTTGGAAAACGAGAACTGTACTGAAAAAATAATGCAATGTAATGAACAGAATATTCTCTCTAAAAGTAATATTTTACGTTATCTTAGGTATATTTAATGTATGGCAGATACCTTAATTGATAATGTTCATTTTAAATACTTGTTGTTTCATACAATTTGTATCGTCCTATCATCGCCTGTCATAACATCAGATTGTTTTTCAGATTATATGCGTGGTCCAGGCATCGATGGAGAGAGGTGTAGATGGTCGCCTCTCCACCCCTCCTTTTGCTCTCGGCCATCTGCCGTGGAGGGAGGATAATGTCTTAAAAATTATAGCTAAGGATGTGTGTGTGTGTGCGTGCAATCAGTATTTTGATATAGTCGAGAAACTTAACTGATATAAATAAAATTGAATTACAGTAAATTTGCATGGAGTATTGGCATACTTACTCAACATTCTCGGAGCTCCGAATGAAAGGATACATGGAAGGGAGCATCGCCCCGCCCTGGAGAGGGAGAGGCGTTTCTCCCGCGCCAAAACGCGGGTCAGAATTGTTTCGTCGGCTGGAGAGGACATACGCGAGAGGAACGGTGAACTGAGGTCCAGGCCTTTCGTACTGCAATTACGGCCGGTGTTTTAAATAGGGACAGAACAAATTCGCGAGTACGATGACTTACAGGAGAGACCTGTGACAGGTCTTCTGCATAATCAAGCAGATGCCATTTGTTAGTTAACTTTATACAAAGGAAGTCTTAAGCGTCGAAAAAATTGTCTACTTGACAAAGTACTCCTATAATAACCCAACTACGATAGAATTTTAGTCACGGAACCGTAATGACAAAGTTTCATTCGCATGGACACATGTTTGCCAATCAGCTGTACGATTTAATGCAGAAACGGTAAATGTTTCTGTGCCTTTGTCGGCTCTACTCAGATGAAATATTTTTTAACACCCGATCACTTCAAAGAACAAATATTCTAATAATCTGGTAAATAAGTGTATATGGCTCTGAGTTATTGCACTGTAATGTATTATATGTTCTTCAGACATGCTTGCAAATATAAAGCGACAAGATATATATAAGACGTAGTAGTGGTAGCACTGTTGGCATGCTACATATGCCCAAATGCAGAGTCTGCGATCGAAAATATGCAAGATCCTATTTGCCAAACAAATTATAAACTTAGCATTACTATGGTAGCTGCCACTCATACGGCCGTAGTGACATTTACAGTAGTTTAATCAAGTAATTAAATAATGTATAATGTTCAACATACCATTCTTTCAAGTGATTCATTCCACCCTACTTAATTTTTCTGAGTTGCTTTAGATTGCCATTAAATTAAAATTGCGAATATTTCCGATATAAAATTATGAATATGAAAATCTGTAACTTATAGAACATACAGTGCGAAGGTATTATAGTACCGCGTACGATAACTACGGCACAACTCACGGTGATTCTGGTGCCGCATACGATAATTTTGATTAGCAGGTAGAGGGGATATGTAGTTGGAAGCTTTCGGCAACATCGGAGGGCTCGACTACGCTCGCATTTCACGGGTAATTACGGCACCGCTTGCCGCATTCGCTTCGCGAGATCCCATCGCGCGCGCGTCCATCCGTCTGGGGTCATGTGGGCGTGCTAATTATTTCCACGCGACGGACAAATGCGCTAATTATATTGCAGAGCTTTTAACCTTTGCCCTCGAAGAACGCAGTTGTGTCCGAGCGGGCTGTTTGCTGGTGTGTGTGTGTGTGTGTACGTGTGTGCGCGCGTGTGTGTGTAAAACACTTATTTTCCCAGTTCCTCTTCATCTCCCCTTTATTTTTTAATTCAATCGACACCATATGGCTAAGGGCGAAGCAACTTAAACACGCATTTCACTTCGGAACACATAGAAAACAAATAAAAAATAATTAAACTGACTTAACTCTCGTCTAAGAGCCCTAAACATTAGAAATGTCAGAACTGCCACGAAATCATAGCAAATTCTCTGCAAATTGTTTACACACGGTGTTAAGAAAGTCAGCGCCCAAACTACAAGAATCGTTTCTTGCACCAATAGTAACAGAAAAGCCCTATACACTTATATCCAAAAATGAATTTTTATATCAAATAATTGTGCTTAAAAGTTCTGGCGTACAATACCTGCAGAACAAGGCGTTGCGGTCATGCATGTACGACATGTAGCATAAGAAGTAGGCGAGTGACGCTGAGTGTGTAATAATTTAGTGTCGCGCGCCTACTTCTAATGCAACTTACCCTACACGCATGATCGCACCACTTTGTTCTGTAGGCGTCGTACGCCGCAACTTTGAATACAATTAAATTATATATAAATACTTTTCCGGATATAAGTGCACAGGGCTTATGTGTCAATGTTGGTCTAAACAAACTATGACTGGAGTTCGGGCATTAAGTTTCCGACCCTCGGTATAGTGTACATATGATCTCTTATGTAACTAATTTTACACATATACTATACAAAGTTAAATAAATTACGAAATATGGCTGCAGATTTGTAACTGAAAATGTAAGATGAAAACATGCAATTGTTTATACTATGCGTAAGAGCGACATATGGGCTGTCTTGTTATCACTGATCACCGAAATAATTCGTAAATTGAGTGATGGGAATGTTAGACATCACAGTCACAGAGTATAAAAATACACAGAGACAGAATGAGATGGTGATTCCTTTGATGTGGGCGTATCCATTCCCTGATTGTGCGAGGCTCTGAGGTAAGGACCTTTTTTCTGATTGGCTACTGCGTCCTGTGAACGAAACACTAATGGCTGGGCTGCCGGCCGACAAGTACCTGTAGGTCTACGTTACCTGGCGCTACTTGGTGAACGGCGTCCCGACATGTTTCTGGCCAGTGACGCCGTTTTGCTGGCTTGCGGCTGCAGTTTTGTGGAATAACCTACTGGTTCACCTTTGTATTCTTAAGTACTCTGTGACATTACCGTAAGTATATAATTCACTGGCCACATTAAATATATGCGATTATGGGCTGAGTTTTCTTTAAAAGTTGATTTAAAATGTGTTACTTAATTGTGAACTACCTATACATATGCGACTACCTATGCTGATGTGTCTTTTATATTCACAGCAAAAACTCCTCCCTCCCTACTCTACCTCCGTGTAAAACTGAGAAATGATCCCTCGACTCTTCGGCAAAGGAGTGAATATGCCTCGCTGGAAATTTTACGACGGCGTAACAGTAAACTATCAGATTTGTGACGAACAAAACTAGTTACTTTTTTTTTTGAGAGCAGTACAAGAAATTTTATTATTACTGTCATAAATTTCAACAAGTCAAACGCTAACACAGAATGCTATCGCATTTTGCAGACGTGTGATACTCGGTTTTAGTGAACGTTTTACAAGACATTGCATAATTCCTTTTTTGACATATATAACATTCTATTTTAGTTTACAGTTGCAAAAATATAAAGAGTAATTTTGACTTAACTGAACAAGTTTTGATATGACGCGAACGTTTTCAACTGAACCATTATTTATTGTTATATTTTACAACCAGGTCTGACTTTATATTTTCATATGTATTAGATAATCAGTTAATTGTTTATAATCTGTCGTTTCTGTTGTAAATAATACCCTTTCTTTACCTGACCACTCAGAATGTGGTCATTCGCTGTTTGCCGCTGTTTCCAAATAAATTCCTGCAAATGCACTATTTACTGACAAGCACATGGACGCATGTATTATATCTGTTTTCGAGCTATATTTCATTCGCCATGTTCCAGGAGAACTTGTCCCTATAATAAACACTATATAATGACACAAAGTACCTATAGGCTGTTCACTACTAACTGAGCACTATTGAAATCAACCTCTGAAAAATGTAAATGCCCCATAGCTGTGTTTATATTTTAACGGGCACTTTGACTGGTGTGCGCTCAATAAAGTTCCCTGTCTTAATGTTGAATTGAAACTTTTAGATAAACTTTGGTGTATACAGAAATTATTTATTTTGCTTTCCTTTTCTTTTTTTAATTCACGTAAGTGTAAGAATTAACAAATTCTTTCACCGACGCATGGATAAAGTGATAAGGCCTATGGCAATGTAAAATTTAAATTAGTTGGAAGAATATGCAATGTGCATACAATTTTATCTCAAACAGGGCTTTCAAAAGTGCACAACTTAACGTGTGTAGCCTGTACTGAAGAATACAGAGGTGAAACGGACGCTTACTGCTAAGTCGAACCGCACACGCCAGCAAAATTTCACCTGCCAGCTAGATATCAGAACGCCAATCGTCAATCAGAGAATGGTAACATACATGTCTGCTGACAGCCCAACCAATGGCACGCAATAGTGTCTCAGACAAAAGACTCACTTCCGGTGCTTCTCCCAACCAGTAAGCGAATGGGTTCATTCACGCCAAAGAAACCGCTACAATTTGTCATGTGTGTACAATTACTTAGTCTGTTATGATGTCGTAGTTTTCACAGCTGGATCACGTACTGTAACTATTTCAATACACCAGCAGCCGTGACCCTGTAAGTAGGATCGGCACAAACCATCTCCGAATCAATCGAATTCAGTCATTAAGATGATAAGTAAAATTTCAGTCATTATACTGGAACATTTTCCACTGGCCTGAGGTTGAATTTCGTTGTTTCGCATTAGCTTTCACTGTTCCAAATTTAAAACTTTTCGCTAACAACGCCAAAAGTTGTAGGATATATTTAAAAAAAATATATTTATGTGCTGTACTTACTGTCTTATACTCCTTTCATACCTAGGGCATAGAAACTCTTCCTTGTTATAAGCTAATATAGTCAGTAACTAGCAAATATGCTGAGGTCCTGCAACAGCTTGGGAGTGATGTCAGTCATCATGGTATGTACTAGTTAAATGGTATTCTCAAAAAATATTTGTTTGTGACCACGTGCAGTATACGCAAATCACCGTGAATGTACTGACATTGTGACGCGAACACATCCGTGAACGCCAAAAACGAAAGGGGTATATCGTGCGCCCTATGAAGACCTATACTTTATCCATACCAAGATGGCAGTAGGGATAACATTACCAATCGTAAAGTCAAGGCCATTGGCTGACGGGTTAGTTTACAGGACTACTGCGTAGAAAACAGTTTCGACGGTATTTGGTAATTTTTAAGGTCGACAGTACTAATGTAAATTATTCATCGCTTCCTTTAATACTCTATAATNTCGACGGTATTTGGTAATTTTTAAGGTCGACAGTACTAATGTAAATTATTCATCGCTTCCTTTAATACTCTATAATATTAAAACACACTATATGCATGCAAGAATATATGTAACTGCAACTTTGAAATATTTTGATTAGTTATGTGTTTTCGGGATAAAAACGCGTCAAGTAAACAGTGTTATTCAAGATGGCGGATGCGGCAAGTCAGGCTGTTGCGTCATCATATGTCGAGAACGTAAAAGAGGAATACTTCTACAAATCACATACAAATAGTGATGATTATTTAAAGATAAATGCTAAGTATTCACTTCATGATAACTACTTAACTTTATAATGTTTACGGTAAACGTAGTACTTTTGAATGATCTGCTTAAGATCTACTTTCATGCACAGTGTGTATTCTTCCACCATATGTAAAATTAAGATTGCCATTGGGCTGATCACTTTATTCATGCTTCGGTCAAGTGAAATTGTAAACTTTTTAGGAAAATAAATATTTTATAAATTTGTAATTCTTAAATGTGTATGGATTAAAAACAAAATATGAAATAAATAATTTCAGTATTCACAAACTTTACCTAGCACGTTTAATTCAACATTAAGATATGGAACTACTTTCTCTCTATACGTTAGATACCAACTTCACGGTGTGCGTGCTAGCCAGTGTTCCCGTTCAAATATATGCGTAATGGCATTGACATTTTTTAAAGGTTGAATTCAAAAGTGCTTAATAAACTCTAGCAGCCTTTAAAATAAGTATTGCTATTTTACGTGGCAGTGAAAGGGGGTGTATCTGTCAGTTAAATGTTCATCGTGGAGTGAATATGAGGTAGAGTGATCAGGCTAGCTGTGCAAAAGCTGTCTCCGTGTCCCGAAATTGAACTGCTTTTGTGTGAATACAACTATCATAAACGACGTGGATAAAATACGAAGTTAGGACACTGCTTAGTAAACAAATGCTTTGAGATGTTTGTATATTTACTCTAACCAGTCTGTAATGCAATTTGATTGAATTTATATTTGAGAGAGTATTTTATTCTTAAGTATAAAAATTCTTGTCTTTTGAAAATTAAGATATAAACGAACACGTTCATCACTGTTTACCATGTGACTTTGACAGTTGTGTTCCTTTGGGTTAGGTCAATGTTTGTTACATGCGCAGAAGACGAAAAATCGGTCTTCGTCATCTTTAATATACGTTGCTCGTGGCACACGTAGTGATAGCGGTAAAATAACCAGTTCCTTTCAAGGGCGCCGGCAGGCGGAGTGATACAAGCTGCCACCTTGGAATGGATAGAGTGAGTGAGTGAGTGGAGAGATATGGGTGGCTCTAAAAATCGAGATATTGAGAGCCGATGAGGATGAAGCGAGGTAAGTATGGAACAGCGTTGGAATACAAGGGCGGAGGAAACGGGAGATCCCCGAGAAAACCCGCCAACCAGCGGTATCGCCCGGCACGATTCCCACATGCAAAAATCTGGGTGCGATAACGCCTGAAATCGAACCCTATATGCGAAGCGAGTAGTCTAACCACTACACCACCGCGGCACCATAGGAATTGATAGAGTATAGCGATTTCTGCGTTCACGTTTCACGGCACTCGAACCGCCCAACTCGGCCACGTGTGCGCCGACACGTGGCGCGCCCAGCACGAGGTAACAACAAAAAACAAAAGACGCTCGGAGCAATCTCCTTCGCCACTTGCCCAAGGCGGCCCGCGGATGACAAAGCCACTCGCCACGCCTCCCGGGGCCGCGCACTTGTCCGATTTTGACCTATCGCAGTTGATCTGGCCCCCCGTCCTTATTAGCGGCTCCGGACAAATAACGTCGCGTCATCACAGCTGGATGACAAACCACGGTCGCCTCCTCGACACGTGACCGAGTCGCCGGATTTCCCAGGGACACCTGATCATTTCCCGCGAGAACATCCCAGCGCAGGCTACACTTCGATCACAGTCATGATAGCTAGAGACCCGGAAATTTCGTCGATTCATTTGGCAAAAAGCTAAACTCCACAATCCTTAATTACTCGAGCTTAAGTTAATTTTGTTAATTGGTCAATGCTCCAATTTTACCTCTGACCAGGTAGGGAGGGATTCAGTACTCATTTTCTTGCACATTAGTTACTAGCTTGAATTCATCCAGGTATTGGCTTACTAACTGTGATCCATCCAATTAAAAAAGAGAGTCAAATGTAGATGTGTTTGAAGTTTAGTTTGTCCTCAAATGAATTCGCGAAAATTCCGGGTCTCTTATGATAGCTAAGTATACTGTTACAATTTCTCAAAGTCCGTGGGCTTAACCAGGTTCTTTAAGGGATCGCTGTATTAATTAAATAAAAGAGTTAGTTATAAATTCCCAATTTATTAAAAATAACAACGAAAAAAAATTTTTCTTCTTAATATCTTACAATAACTTGCTGTCACTTAGGTACTATTAACAATTAAGAAATCCAATTGATACAATTTACAATCACCTCAAAGAAATTAATGTAATAAAATAACTAAATCAGTCCCAATAAACAATGTTTCAAAACCTATTGAATTATTTTATAAATTATATGTCCATATCTGACAGTTCCAATGTATACAATAAAGTCCGCATCATATGTTCATACAGTACCACCTTAGTGAAGTCCACATTTCACCAGTTTGTAATGTTCTAGAGATCTCCGAACGATCTCATGCACAGTCACATTAGGCCCTCTATTAGTGGGATATCACGCCCTCTCATCCGTTCACGCCACAAACACCTCGTCCGTCGTCGTCTCGCAATCTTCGCCGTCGTCCGTCCTCTTCGCCGATGTCCCTTGCTGCACCAGACTGTACCGAATGTCATCCTTCAGCCAGATGGCTACCGCAAAAAACAGACTGCGTTTTTTTTATAGTGCCGTTGGCTGTGGTCCAGAATGTTTTACAAATGCCACGTTGCGCCGATCAAGCGCTTACCAGAAAATTCTTGCTCATCCTCTAAAGTCATCGTCTCCTCCGGCAGGGGGAGCGGGACTGTGACGCCAGTTAGGTCGGCTGTCAATCATTCCCCCGGCCGCTGGGCGACAGAGCATGGAACGGGTCTGCCTGGGGGGAGGGGAGGGCCTAAGTGTCTCACCCCCTACAGCGACGGACCCCGCGTCAAGTGCGGTGGTCCGCGTGCCACAATACAGACGTGAGATGGCGTGGCGGTTCCTTTGATGTAGGCAAAACGTTCCATACTGGCTGTGCTGCAGGTTACCAGGCGGTGATTGACCAACGCCGTTCCGACATGCTTGCTCGCCAGTGCCACCATTTTGCTGCCGGGTGCGGCTAGAGTTTGCAGTATGAAGAGCTGTTTTACTTCTAGATTCTTAAGTATTCTGTGCTACGGTCATGCACAGAGGCTAAATCTCACAGGACCTTCTGGTTGCAACGGGTTCCAAAGCATGGAACACCCGACTCCGTGATCTTAAGGGTGTTGGTCACCTAAACATTTGTAATTTTATATTTGTACCACATTTTGTTAAACTTTTAGACATTATCAGTAATTACTCTTTCATCAATAATAAAAAAAAATTTTGGTTCATAGTTTTTTTATAAATAAATGTGAAGATAATAATTTAACTTTTTTAGAAATGTACAAATAATGAAAACAAACTTACGCATCTATAAAGTAGTAAAATGAATATTTTTACTATTTCAAAAAATTTCTGAAGATTAGGAAATTCTTGCATATTTTTTATTTGTGACTGCCCCTGAATTTTTGTAAAATAACTTTTGCCAAGCATGCCATAAAAGTAATCAGAGAAAACCTTTCTACCCTTGTTAAATTTTCTGCAAATAGTTCGGTTTATTTCATTTTTACGTTATAAAACCAGTAAAATTTTGACTTTGGCATATCATTTTGCAAAAACCACGACGTCTAAAAAAATTGTACGTGAGGTAAAAGTAGCAACAAATAATGTCTACAAGTTCAACAGTACGTCATCCAAATATAAAATAAGTAATTTGTTCGTGGCCAACGCCCTTAACAGGGCGTAAACTAGTAAATAACGCTGAACAAGCAGTTTTAGTTTACAGATTGCGGGAAGTCCACACAGAAAAATCATAAAAAGGGCTATCCAAATAACAGCGTCTGCCTACTTTGTAAGCAAATATTGCGGAATGATACATTCCTTTAGTACTATATCTTACGTGCATATTTACAAAGGGAGAAATGACTTTACAGCAATGCATTACGCTGGAAAAATATTTAGTCACAAGTGAAAGATATCATCATAGTTTTTCTCAATTCTGTACCGAAAACCTACAGATGTTTATCAACGTGTTCGGAGTGAGTTAGTGAAGAGATTTGGACAGCTCTTAACACCGGGGTGTTGAAAGCCGATGAGGGTGAAGTGAGGTAAGTATGAAGCAGCTCCGGAATGAAAGGGCGGGGAACCGGGATATCGACGAGAAAACCCTCCGACCAGCGGCATCGTCCGGCGAGATTCCTACTTGCAAAAATCCAGAGGTGACCCGGTCGGGAATCGAACCCAGTTCACCTTGGTGGGAGGACAAGAGGCTAATCGCCGAGCCAAGGCGGGCCCAACGTGTTTGATGTTTATTGATGTACCACAAGCTAGAATTGAGGTGTCTATTTACTCCTGTACAGGAACAACAGGTCTATTGGTTTGTGAATATACACTTACCAGAGCCCGATTAGTTAAAACAACACTGGACATGTTTACCACATTGACAAGTTTCGTTATTGTCTGGCTACTAGCCAATGAATTGGTAAACTAAATGTGTCCCAGTTACAGTGACTAGTTATGCGTAACACAAGGTACAGTCCATTCCATTAGGTTCTGTAGCTAAATAAATGTACTTTTTCACGAGAATAGTGTTTATGTTAGGTCAAGATAAAAAAGTAATGAAGAAAAGGAAGCATAGCCGTGTGAGTTCTGTCTTCAGAGACAAATAAATCCTTTGTAATACCGTTTCCCTGGCCCAGAGTACTTAAAAATACAGAGGTGAAATGGTAGCGTGCATTGCGAACTCCAGCCACGCACGTCAGAAAAATGGCTTCACCAGCCAGCAACATGGCGGAACGTCGTTCACCAATCAGCTCCTGGAGACTAACTTGCCAGAGGCAGCCCGAACAAATTTGCCTGTCAGAGCCAAGGCCCGTTTTCGCAGCTTCGCGAGTCCAATGAGGGGCCCAGTTCGCTTACACCAAAGGAACCGCCACGCCGTTTCACATCTGTATATTCACATATTCCGTGTCTCGGGCATAGTCCTTAAATTGTTAAGACTCTCGCCTATCTGGCGCTTAAAGGCGTTTTTAGCCATTTTGGAGCATTCAAAAATGGTGTTTCAAGTTTGCATGATGTCTTGAAAGAAAGCACTCAACAGCCTTCGTCTGAAGCGTGTGTTCCTTTCGAAGATCAGAACATTAGACGCACGTCTAATAGTTTCGTGGAACAACGTGTTTTGAGTGCTCCAAAATGGCTAAAAACGCCCTTTTGAAAGCGTTGTATCTTAAAATATACGTGTCAGATCCATACAAAAGTACTCAAGGGTCACGTATTGAATGTTCTTGCAGACTTTGAATGAATATAATAATAGGATCACGACTGAAAGTCCCATAGGTACACACAGCGTGACGGGAACATTGCACGCCAGTTCAGACACCTGCGCTTAGTGGCGATGAGGCACTTGATGCGGGTGGCAGTGTCGTCCTTGTCGCTCCCGCACTTCTCGTTCCCAAACACGGAAGAAAGCTGCAGGTGGGCGGGGGATGCGTCTCGAACCATTGCTTGTCTGGCCTCGTCGTCTAAAGAGCGCGACTACTCGGCCACCGAGGACCGCGATCGGCAGTGACGTCGCACTTCCAAGAGCCGGCCATTGTCGTACGCGGGGTATCGCCGTCATCGCCTCCCCACTCGTAAGGGCCCGGCAGGCCTGAGTTATCGCAGTTTCGTCTGATGTCTCCCGCCCCGCCGCCGGCCAGGGATGCGGATCGCCCTTGTATCGGATCTTACGTCACGGCGCGTATGCAGCCCGAGATCAAGTGCGACCGGCGCACACGTAGAGAAAAAATGATCGAGTTCAGCGACCTGTATACTGGAATTCACAACTGACTGCGATATTAGCCTACTTTCATGTGTTCATTAGATGCTGCAACTGTGAGAACACCTGTTACCATCCTCTGGACATCTTTTGCATGAGTGGAGTGGAGTGGAGAGTTTTGGGCGACTCTTAACATCGAAGTCTCTAGAGCCGACGAGGGCGAAGCGAGGTGAGTATGGAGCAGCGCCGGAATGAGGGGGCAGAAGAAACGGAAGATCCCCGAGAAAACCAGCCGACCAGCGGCATCGTCCGGCATGATTCCCACTTGCGAAAATCCGGAAGCGACCCCACCGAGAATCGAATCAGGTTCACTTAGGTGGGAGACTAGTAGTCTAACCATTACACCACCGTGGCCTAATGTCTTGCATGATTCGGTCAATTTGTTTACACCAGTGTGTTTCTCGTTCAGAGTCATCCAGGAGTATGGAATAAATCGCGGGCACAGAGCAGATAAACACAGAGACGAAATTTCGTGGTGGTTCCTTTTATTTGGGAGTATTTATTGTCTGATTGACTGCGCGAGGCTCTGGGGACGGAGCTTGTGTCTGATTCACTACGACATGCTGCGGAGTGTATACACTAAATCCGAATCAGTGACATCAATCAGTGAAATAACGTTCACTGAATGGCAGTTGATAAGCAACTGCTGACCGGCGAATCAAACAAATTAACTGAGAACAAGTGATCTATAGAAGTGACATTCTTGACATTCAGTGGGAAATCACAAATAAATCAGTGAAATTCAACCACTATATTAACTAGTTGTCTGGCATTGACGATCATTTGCTCATTTCTCACTGTTTTCACTGATTTGGTTCAATTCTCACTGATTCAAGTTTATAATTTACCTTCCGAATTGGCTGGGTTGCCGGCTAACTAGTAGGTTACCAAACTTTGATTGACGAGCGGTGTTTCGACGTGTTTGTTGGCCAGTGACGCCATTTTGCTGACGTGTGTGGATAGAGTTCACGAAACAATCTGTTGTGTTACCACTGTATGCGGACAGTTGCCGGTTATTATTGATATTAGCTGATAAAACCTATAGGCAGGGTTGCTAACAAATTGTTATAAGATTTCTGAATTCAAACTGCAAAATCCGATCGTAACATTTCAAGATGCATAAAAATGCTAAAATAGGCACTGAAAAAATTTGAGCCTTTCTCTTACATTTATAATTTTATGTACTTTGATTCTATTTGGTTTTTAAAATTTTACATTATGTATTTAATATATTACTATTTTATATTCTATATACTACACAGCATGCACGAGAAAAAAATTGAATGTTATGCATACGTATATCTGTTATTCTTTTTAAGTTTCAGAGCAAATTGCAAAATGTTTCTAGTACTAGTTAAGCACGTAGAACAAAGGAACAAAGTAACAAAGTAACAAAACTTCCATGCAATTCTGTTACTTCAAAACGTACATCAACCAATAATGAATATACGTGCTTCTTGCACTAATTAAACTAATTTTTCTTATGTAGTTCCTGCGTGGTTCATATTTAGTATAACTACGGTACAAATAAATGAAGGTAAAGAAAGGTACTATCAGTAATCTAATAAAATTCTCATGAACCGCTCAAGCCAAGTTATCTCCGTGTAAGAATTTCCGCACTTTTACTGTACGAACCGTACATGTACAAATTTTCCATACACCTACACTTGAACAATGAGTTTTCCGTACAGTTAGCAACGCTGTATGTAGGCCTATCTAACAGAGCCACTGAGGATTCGGCTAATGCAATAGAGAACATCTGTGAATGGGTGCTGCTTGATAAGAAGTATGTCACTCAGCCTTACATATTAAACGAAGTTATGAAGTTTCGAAATATGTGTATAGTCGCGAACATTTCCGTGAAAATTCTCCGGCTCTTTATGTAGGTCTTAACAATCCGAATCGTGTTAATAATTGTACTTTTTTTTTGTTAGCCGGGGGTTTTGTTATTGGCTTAGAATCTCTCAGGGTATATATACCAAACAAGTTGTGATCCTGCTATATAAGAAGTGAGCACAAATGTACATGCGTTTGAAATCTAGCGTTTCTCCAAACGATTCCACTTATTCTATAAGTACCTAGCATTCTATAAGGCGGGAGGGGCCACGGAGGTGTAGTGGATAGACTAGTCACCTTTCACTTAGGTGAATTTGGTTAGATTCCCGGTGGGGTTGCTCCAGGATTTTCGCATATGGGAATCGTGACGGATGATGCCACTAGCCAGCGGGTTTTCTCGGGTATATCCCGTTTCCGCCGTCATTTCATTACGGCGCTGCTCCATTCTCACTTCGCTTTACCCTCATATGCTCTCAAGACCTCAATGTTAAGAGCCACCCATATCTCTCCACTTAGTCACTTCACTCATTCTATAAGGCGGAATTTCGGCATAATAAAAGTTCTCCAAGAAATGGTAAGGGCGAAATTCATAAATTGAAAACAATGATCGTGAGGATGTGTGGTAAGCTTGATCTCGAGACAAAGAACTCTATCGTTCGTTTATCCTTACCAGAGGAGAAAAAAAGGACAACTCCTCGACGGCTTGCCATAAATTACGTAACGCGGCTTGATGAGGGGGCAGGGGGAGTGGTTAGGAGGCAGAGTAGCAGACAAGTTAATTGCAGGGCGGGAAAGGGAATGAGGGCGAAGAGTCGAGTAACTTGCTTACGAAATGTTTTCGTAAATCACTACGCACGCGTGTACATCTTCAGGTCTAAACAGACTTGACTTCCAAACAACTGGTCCAGTGCAACCGCAAACTATTAGATGCTTCTTTTTTTTTAACTTCGTCCGGAAAACAGGTTGTTTGAAATCTGTGTGCGTGTTTGCCTCGTCTTCCGCTCGTAAAAATGTTTCAACAACTGTTTCCATTTCAAACGAATTTGTTACACGCACACGCCTTCACTTCTAGGTTAACCTACTAACTTTCACTCCCAAACTTGTGTTATCATTGCGTTGTTAAAAAATATATACTATGAATAATTTCACTCTAAGTCCGAATAAGTAATATCAGTCAGTGAAATAACATTTACTGAAAGTCACTTAATAAGCTACTGCTTCATGCAAATGAACTGGGAACAAGTGTCTTATAGCAGTGGAATCCTGGACAGTCAGTGGGAATCACAAATAAATCAGTGAAATTCAGCCATCGTAACAATTTTTATCAGGCACTGATTATCAGTCGTTCAATTTTTTCACTATTTTCACTGATTTGGCTCAATTCTCACTTTTACAGGTTTAGAGTGTTGATAAGTACCACATTCAAATTACAAATTGACCTATGTAATTGAAGGAATTTATCAAGATTGTGGCCGGAAACACGATGGTGGCGAGTGACGTTAGATGTCAAAGCTCAGACCTGCGGAATTAGTGTTATTTTTCAATGCATGAAAACTTTGCGATGTGATTTGGGGACACACCAGACATAAAACATTCACCCATTAGAATTTCCTTCGAATTGGTTAATTATCTGTTTAACATTCACTGAAGATTCTGGGCCAATAGCTAACCCGCAGCAAACGAAGGTGGAATTATTGACAGACTAGTTGAAAATAACTTTGGCTCTTTACTGTGGCAATAGCTGATGAACAAATGGCAGTGGCTTGAGTGTATCGAAAACTATGAATCAAACGCCTAAGAACATTTTTTGGTCTCAAGTCTATATGTAAGGAACAGGTTACTCTTCACATTCGTGTTCACATCTCAGCACTGATTGTGACTCAGCTGATATCTCTAATCGAGTAAATTTCCCCCTGAGTGCGTTGAAACAGCGGTCAGCCAACAAACGCTGAATATTTACCGCATCAACACAAAATAGACTTCCAAGGCATGTCGAGTGAACTGCCACTCATTAAAGAAACTTTAATGTGCATTCACATCGGTGGCAGAATTCTCTCTGTCATAAGAATATTATTTAAGGGCAGACTAATTGTCTGAACAGTCTCCGGGATAAAATGTTGTATCGAAAAGTTTCCAGAAATGCGATAGTTTACTTTTTATTACAATATATAGTTTATATAGTTAATAAATTAATTAGAGACGAATTTTTACAAATTTTTGCAATTTTTAAACCCGTAAATAGATTTGGTTAACTGACGGACACGTCCAAGATATTTATGAGCAGGTAAGGAAAACATGACCACACGCTTACGAAATTTTTTTACATATTCTACACAGATTTAGGGAAATTGCATTTTCAACCTGATCATGAGTTCTTGTATAAAGTATTAAATATGACTTGCAGTAGAAGGATTTCGTATGTTCGGGAACAGGCTCCAGGCTCCGGAGGCCTGGAACCATGACGTTTAACATCTAACATCATTAGTCACCACCTAACTTCTGGCTGCCATCTTCTTTCCAGCAGCTACCTTGTTTCATACCACCATCTTGATTCCGGTCACCATTTTGGAGCACCGTTTTGATTCTGGTTGCCATATTGTTTCCGGTCGCAACTTTTATCATGCTCTGTGATCCCACCTAACCTTCGTTGTTTTCGCTCTACTCTACCATTTCGACATCATGCTCTATCATTCCATACCTATTTTCTCGTGCTCTAGCATTCTACTTTAATCGCATGCTAATTACTCATTCTTTCGCTTGTGCTCCACTCCCTGGAACCGCGTTCATTGCTGAACTTAGAATTTTTTTTAATGTTGTGTAGGATTTAGAAAAAATTTTTAACATCGTGAAGGACTTTGAATATTTTTCATTCTCTGTAACACTTAAAATATATTTCCAATCATGAAGGACTTGTGGTCACCTTCGTTCGACCCTGCTATCTTATAGTTTATCATGTGCAATTATTCCACCATGAAGTCCGCCATCATGGATTTCATTTTTTTACATTCTATTATTCCGTGTCAGTACTACCATCTTGTTTCCTAATTACTTATGCTCTGTCATTTTATGTTAGCCATTTTGGATTTCATTTGTCTAAGTCACCAGGTGATCTGCGGACAACACCTTGTCTCATGTTCTGTCATTCGATGTCATCATCACCATCTTGTTTCCCAATTACACACCTTCGTTGGATTCCATCTTGGATTTCATTTCCCTAAGCCACCAGGAGAGCTACCACCAACGCCTGTTTTTTGTGCTCTGCCATTCCATGTGATCACCACCGTCTTGATTCCCAATTACTCACCTTCGTTCGAATCTGACATCTTGGATTTCATTTGTCTACGCCACCAGGTGAGCTGACGACAACCCCTTTATTTTATTCTATGTCATTCCATGTCAACCATCTTGACATTATACTCTGTCATTCCTGTTCACCTTTGTAGCCTGCTGATTGCTCAGTCTCCTCGATCCTCCATAATTTTTAAACTGATAAAAATTTACCCACTTGTGTTGGGACTTAGAATATATTTAACCTTGCATTGGACTTAGAGAAATTCCTACTTCGTGCAGGACTTGTAAGAATTTTCCCTTGTTTAGGGGACTTAGAATTTTTCATATGTGTACGGACTTTGAATACTTTACCACTCACACTGAAATGAGAAAAATTGTATACCCTATGTTTAACATGGAATATTTCCCATCCTGTGTAAGACATATCGCTCATGCCGGTACTTGTAAATTTATCCCCATAATCCTTTAGTCCTGTCGGCATACTCTAATGAAGACGACGCAACATAGTTCAAAAAATTAATCAAGTCCTATCTAATATTAACTAACCTAATAGGGCTCAGAAAAAGCAAACCTACCACAGTAAAAAAAACATAGCTAACCTATCACAGTCTAAATAAAATAAAAATACCTACACTAAGCAAACCTATCCGAGCATGTCTCACAACAATCTAAGAAAAATGCAGCCGTACAAACCAACTCGGCCATACTAGTACACCATAACATCTACACAAGCTATTATACATTCCAGGCCAACCCATAAAACAAAACATTCCTACCATCTGTCAAACGTACATAACCTAAACTACCAAAGTCCAGAAAAATCAAACCGAACCTAACATAACCTAACCTACCAAAGCCGAGAAAAAATCAAACCTAAACTGGCATAAGATAAACTACCATAGAACAGATAAAATCACTCAACTATTTCCCACATGTCTCCTTATTTCAGCCACTCTGTAAATATTAAATGCCCGTCCTAGGAAGAATAGGCCATTCATCATACAGCCAATCAGCACTTCAGGTAACATTTACCTTACACTTAAAAAGGAACAACCGAAGCATGCAGAATTATAATTAAAACCCGAAATAGCACAAGAGAAAGTCAGACACCATAATATATATCCCAGTATCCATACATTCAAGACTAGTCCATGTCACAATCATTACTACCATCCTTCAAATAAAACCAACTGATACCCAGTTAACCAATGTACCATCTCCTATAATCCAAGGAAAACTCAGCCATTACTAATCAACCATTCCACCCAATGCATCAATCATACCATCTGCCATAAATCGAGTGTACCAAGCAATTATACAGTTGAGACCTACCATAACCTAACACCCATTCAATATGCTCTACCGACAGGCACCACATGTATTTACCACACATACCATCCCCTATAACTCAAGCATACCTCTACAATTTAGACCACACAGACCATAACAAGCAAACATACAACCCATACCATACAAAGCCATTTCAAAAACCAAGTACAAAATCACCTTTTGCCCATACCATTCACCATACCGACTGATACCATACGAAATATATTCACTACCCACTATAACTAAAGCATACCCGCTCTCCCACTCGATCAGTCCACGAAAACCGTACCAAAAATAACGTACTGCCCATACCATTAGCTCTACTGACCGGCACCAGACAAAGATACGAGTCACCACACCACCCAGCATGCTGACCAACCATCCACTACAACACAGAGGAAAAAAGGAAATCATACTAATCCACAAATCATGCACTATACATTATGCATACAAAGCTCAGATACATCCAAACCAGTTCATAAAAAAAGCAGTCCTACCATCTGTAAAACTAGCAACTGACACCAGATCGCCCAATGTACCAACCATCCATACTATTTCATATAACCCAAGAAAAAATCAGTCTTTTCAAATAAACCATATCACCCAACTCACCATTTATAAAATAAAGTGAGGTAGATCGATAGAGCATAATCAAATGTGACTAAGGAAAAATAAAATAATAGATAGCAGATGTCAAGTTGGAATGATAGAGCTTGAGGTGGAACGAAGGTCACTAAGGAAAATTGAATCCAAGATGGTGCGGTGGAATGATATAGCATGATAAAATAAAACCCAACGTGGAGGACATCAAGGTGGAATAATATGGCGTGATAAAATAAAATCCATGATAGTAGACATCAGGGTGGAATGGTAGAGCATGATGTCAAAATGTCAAGGTGGAATAATAGAGCATGAGAAAATAAAATTCAAGATGGTGGCCGGAAAGAGGGTGGTGGTGAGTGACGTTAGATGTCAAAGCTCACGGCTCCGGAGCTTGGAGCTTGTTCCCGAACATACCAAAATTCTTCTACTATTTGCAAACTTCACTAATTTTTTTGGNGGCTCCGGAGCTTGGAGCTTGTTCCCGAACATACCAAAATTCTTCTACTATTTGCAAACTTCACTAATTTTTTTGGAGACAGCCTAGATTGCAAACCCGTTTACTTTTTGCATTCCCGTGAAAATTTGACAGTGACATTTTGCTGCAAGCATATTCGATCGTTTTGTGGCTGCGCAGTGCTCTATATTGTGTGTTGGTCGGACCACTGTCTAGCATGTCTGACCCCAGACAGTGGTGTGAGAATGAGAATCTGCCATATTGTTGGCCCATGCGGCTGGAGTTAGTGGCATGCGCGGTATTTGGCTTCTGTGTTCTGTGACCTTATGTGATTCTGTTCCTAAGGCATGCGTCTACTGGCCGCGTCAAACTACGTTGACTGCAGTGTGTCAATATGGAGTGGGGCGGAATTCGGCAGACAAACTTCGCGAGGTGATTTATTATGCAAAATCAAGTGGGAAATATACAGGACACTTTCTACCTAAACTGAATATTACGGGAGAAACAATTCCTTCAAAACGAAGATCTTAACAATTATTTTTTCGAAATATCAGAAACGAAGCGAAATGTATTTACAATTATCAGAATATTATTTTATATTATCGGGATCTTCAACCTCTGAGCAAAATCTGGTTAGCACCTCCCCCGTTAGGGGTGGCCAACCTCTTAATGCAGACAACTTTTTTACCGTCAGGAGTTATAAACGATTGATACGTACTATTTTTTTTAACAGTGTGGCTTAATTATCAGAAGTGTTCATTTATTTGCAACTGCCCAGGACCCTCCGTTTTCGTGTAAAACGCACAAAAAGCGTCTTCTGCAGCGATACAGTGCCTGGTACGTAGGCAATACTACCTACACGCANACGCACAAAAAGCGTCTTCTGCAGCGATACAGTGCCTGGTACGTAGGCAATACTACCTACACGCATCCTTGGTATGCTGCTGTGTCCACTGCACTGACGATGGCGGATGATATTTTTAAAAATTACTGCAAACTATACGTGTCATACATTAATAAGCCTACAGTACTGAAGTGGCCTGGTTGGTTCTGGCGGCAGTCGGCGTGTGATTACACGCAGGAAATGTTGGTATTGTCCACACGCCTGGAACTGTGTCGCTGCCGCCGAAAGTTTTGTGTGCATTTTACACGAAAACGGTGTGTATTGGGCAGTTGCAACATAAGGGACGTTTTTGTTGATTACGTCATAATGCTCAATAAACCAGCATCAAACTTTCATAAATCCTGACGGTAAAAATATTGCCTGCAATAATATGGTGGCCACTTATGTTATTTTCATTACGGTGGGAGGTATTAATGACAGTTTGCCCTTAGATTGACGATCACGATAACAATAAACAATGTTTGGAGATTGGTAATTTAATCCCACTTCGTTTCCGATTTCTTGCAATAATACAGTTTAAAATCTAGATTTTCAAAGGTTTATGTCTCCCTTTATTTTCTGTTTAGGTATAAAGTGTCCTGTGTTGTATATTTGCCACTTGATTTTCCATAATAAATAACCTGACTAAGTTAGGTGGTCAAATTCTGCCCCAGCCTGTATATATAAATTTATGTATGTACATATAAAGTGCTGTATGTGTTTGCAATTTTTTGCATATTTTGTACTAGTATTCCAGACAATCGCCTTTTTAATGTTCTTTATCTTACCGTATTTTACGTGAATATATGCAAAACTTGCTTACGGCTTTCCGCTGAATTTTGCTGCAAACTTCCTACCAGTAAATTTTCAGAGTAACTGCCTGAAGTGCCATAGTTACAGGCTTACAGGCATCACGTCTGTTCAATACTTCCCGCATATTTGCAGAATATATGATTATACAGAAGCGAAAAGGCGCTTTCCTTCCTTTAATGTGGGTGTGCCCATGCACTGATTGTCCACGCGAGGCTTCGGAAAACGGGCTTTCTCTCTGACTGGCTGCTGCACGTCGCTGTGTTGTTCGCTGCCTGCGCATCCCGATCTGTGACGTCATGAAACTGCAGTGATGCCACGATGTGCAGCGATTGTAGCGCTACCAGAACACTGTATGAAGCTAGAGCGCGCAGTAGTAGGGGTACCTTTTTTCAACGAAAATATTTATGCGCAGGCTATACCTCAACGTGGCACGTGAACTTTTGCAAATTTCGTTCCGTTATTGGCCGCATGGCTGCACGTGCAGACATTTCATACTTTACTGCGTCAATCAGAATTAAGTTATCCCGACACGAAACGTCGGTGATTGACTGGCAGATACCTAAGACACGTGAGAGTTGAAATTATCCGATCACGAAATAGGTTCTGAACTAACTTTTTTTGCAGTGCAACTGGTCGTGGAATCTTTTTGCGAAAACAGGTGACCCTGGCAATAGTGCGTTATCAGAAATCACGTAATTGGTAAAGAGAAGAAATTATTGCGTAACTACCATGTTGAAATATCTGTCAGTAATTTCGACACTTTGAGTGCTGCTGACGTAATATTGCGTGGCCTGGATTTAACCGAGTTGAATGGAGTTTGCTGTAACATGACGACATACGCACTCTTTGAAGACACGGGCGAAGAAATATTACTCCACCAGCGGTTTTCAATTTCTCAGCGTCGTAATATTTCGTCAGCAACATTCAACGTTTAAATAATTTAAAAGAACAGGATGCATTATATGTTATTCTACGTAGAAAATAACATTTCATTGGGTCTCTTTCAATTCGGTACTATATTGGCAGAGAGCTAATGAAGGTTGTACAGTACAGTAAGCGTATCCGGTGTTGCGTGAACAAATAGGACACTTGTAAATGAGAATACAGAAACGCACAGAACTGATGAACGTACAGTCGTGAGTATAGGCAACTTACTGTATTTCTAACTTTTCTTAATTTTAAGTACATCTGCACTGCACGCAAAGTATTAAGTCGGTGGGGTTATGACAGTGGCTTTTATTTATGCCAAAGGAAATTGCATAAGCACTTGCAAATGATTCACAGCGACAGGCAGTTGATTATGAATCAAGCACCTGTTTCTAATTTGACCCTTAATTAATTTAATATCATGGTGCTGGTATACTTATATTTAAAAATGTTCACAGTTCAGAACAAAATCAAATTGTGTTAGTTTTCTGCCCAATTTTGAAGGCGAGGGCATATTTTAGCACGATAATATTTTTAATCAATGGATGTTATTCAATTACTTTCATGTTCTTAATGCTTCAAACGTATTTGTGGTTTTGCTTTTTATGTGAGTACTATGTTTTAGACATTAATGGTTATATGCGGTAAAAAAGGTTTTAAATAAATACTTATATAGCTAAGTACTGAATGTCTACGAAAGGAGTATGTGTTTTTAGCATGCATTTGGTAGAAATTAAAAAAAAATATATATATGTTAAAAAAATTTTAAAGCATAACGAAATATAATAAAAGAATGAAGTTTGGGCAACTATAAAATATATAATAAGGTTAAACTGCCTAGTTACTGGAAGGAATGTGGACATTAATAAAATTGTAGCATTTTTTTTTTTAACGCTTTCTCTTGACTCCGTACTAACGGGCTTAGAACATGTTTGGGCATAATCTTTGTGTTTTCAACGAGGCTCTGGGCTAGATGATACCATGGGAGTCGTAACTGTGGGCTTGAGGCGCTCCGGACTTAAGTCTCATGTGGGTCTTTGAGTTTTGCAGGGCCGCGGTGGTGTAGTTGGTCAAACTACTCGCCTCCTACCAAGGCGAACAGACTTCAATTCCCGATGGGGTCGCTCCCGGATTTTAACACGTGGGAATCGTGCGTTTAGGCGCTGCTCCTTACTAACCTCGTTTCATCCTAATCGGCTCTCACGACCCGATGTTCAGGCACCCGCCTGCCTGCATCGTTTTTCTCCTTTTTTGGCCGAGAAGCGCGGGAGCTATAAGGGTCATACTGACACGCGCTACAGGAGCGCCATCACCGCTACGCGCAGGGCTCTGAACTGGTGCTCAGTGTTCTCGTAGTTCTGAGTGTATCTATGTGACTTCAAGCGATAATCGTATCATTTTATTGATGAAAGGTTTGTAGCAAAGTTCAGTACAGGCTCCTATCGTATTGTGGCTCGTGTCCGGCTAGTAAGTTTTAAGATACTGCACTCTGAATGAGTTGTTTTTAACAATGTTGGAGGGTTCTAAAAAACATTTACAGCATACGTGGTAACTTTAAGTACCATTCCGTCCTCGTCTGGTGTGTGATGTATATTTGTAAGTAAAGACTATAGGAGCAATTGTAATAGTTTCGTCAAAAAACCAGGATTTAAAACAGCCTGCAATGCAGATCAAGCGCCATGCAGGTGGAACCCTTAAGAGACGCCCAGACTTCTCCACTTAGAGTCGTGTGCGACTCAAGAGAGTACCGGAAGCTTGCAGAGACACGCGCGTATAGCCGCGGGCAACGCCCCGAGCTGGAGCTGCGTGGAACGGCGTCCAGGCATGCAAAGTGTGCGTGCGTGCGTGCGTGCGAAAGACTGTCGGCAGCCGAGGAAGCTGGTTCCAGCTCCGGTTGGCGATCAGCCTCACCTTTGACCCCGCGCCGCTAGGTCGCCCGCCTCACGCCATCTTCCGCGCCCAGTTGCGTAAAACTATATAAATATATCCTCCTTCTCCCCTCCCCTGAATCTCAGACCGTGGTTCTTACAATCGTAGCGACTGCCGGCAACAACAACTCCTTGGAGTTCACGCCACGCGATTATTCACCAACAGGCTCAGCCCCCTTCTGTCTGCCGTAAATTAACCCTTTCGCTACCAGGCCCGAAAATTGCAGGCGTGTTGCAAACTCATCGCATACATTGCGTGGGCCGTTAATCACTGGAAACCTCTTGGCAAGTACGGGATTGTCTGTATAAAAGACATTGCCTTCCAAGCCGACTTGTATGGCAGCTGCTGCCGTCAATATGACTGCGCGGCACTAGCTCGGTAATGTTCAGCAGAGCATGATTACTAACAACTGAACATTTTGTCGTAGTATCTGTGAGATTTCTGCAAGTTTCACATACCCTGTGGCAACATTGGGTTATATAGTATTGGCATGTAAACACGATGCAGTTAAATTACACCAACTCAGACACGGTAAAGGGTCCGCTGTTGTCGTGCAGTTATCAGACTACTCGCCTTTCACCCAGGCGAACCGGGTTCGATTCCCTGTGGGGTCGCTCCCGGATTTTCGCCAGTGGGAATCGTGCCGGACGATGCCGCTGGTCGGCGGGTTTTCTCTGGGTATCCCGTTTCCTCCGCCCTAGCATTCCTGCGTGACTGGTCTCCAGCTGACCACACACACACACACACACATACACACACACACGCGCACACACACACACATACAAACACACACATATTTATTTATTCTGTTCGCGGTTTCTTCTCATTTTTTTAATCAAACCTTTGAAAAAACACCTCAGGTTTGACGTGTTTGGCTGTTTCCTATATATATATATATATATATATATAACATATCACAAGCCGTTTATACTTCTATTAACATAGCAGTGCCTTTTTTTTTTGTTTAGTTAAACTTTTACTTCAATTCTGTTTTTAAATTATACCTAATATTTAATTAGCAGTTCATACGAATAAAAACAGTGGGGAAATATGTGTGTTGGTAATGCCTAGAAGGAAATAATTCTTTTGGAGAATGTTAAAACAGTGAGTTCACACGAATGTGGTGCGTTGTCTCTCTAAGGGCATTTTCCAGACTTTGTTAATATTAATTATTTTGCACGAGGCGGCGAAAGATCCTGGAAGTAGAACTTTAGCNATGGTAACTTTAAGTACCATTCCGTCCTCGTCTGGTGTGTGATGTATATTTGTAAGTAAAGACTATAGGAGCAATTTTAATAGTTTCGTCAAAAAACCAGGATTTAAAACAGCCTGCAATGCAGATCAAGCGCCAGGCAGGCGGAACCCTTAAGAGACGCCCAGACTTCTCCACTAAGAGTCGTGTGCGACCCAAGAGGGTACCGGAAGCTTACAGAGACACGCGCGTATAGCCGCGGGCAACGCCCCGAGCTGGAGCTGCGTGGAACGGCGTCCAGGCATGCAAAGTGTGCGTGCGTGCGTGCGTGCGAAAGACTGTCGGCAGCCGAGGAAGCTGGTTCCAGCTCCGGTTGGCGATCAGCCTCACCTTTGACCCCGCGCCGCTAGGTCGCCCGCCTCACGCCATCTTCCGCGCCCAGTTGCGTAAAACTATATAAATATATCCTCCTTCTCCCCTCCCCTGAATCTCAGACCGTGGTTCTTACAATCGTAGCGACTGCCGGCAACAACAACACCTTGGAGTTCACGCCACGCGATTATTCACCAACAGGCTCATCCCCTTTCTGTCTGCCGTAAATTAACCCTTTCGCTACCAGGCCCGAAAATCCCAGGCGTGTTGCAAACTCATCGCATACATTGCGTGGGCCGTTAATCACTGGAAACCTCTTGGCAAGTACGGGATCGTCTGTATAAAAGACATTGCCTTCCAAGCCGACTTGTATGGCAGCTGCTGCCGTCAATATGAGTGCGCGGCACTAGCTCGGTAATGTTCAGCACAGCATGATTATTAACAACTGAACATTTTGTCGTAGTATCTGTGAGATTTCTGCAAGTTTCACATACCCCGTGGCAACATTGGGTTATATAGTATTGGAATGTAAACACGATGTAGTTAAATTACACCAACTCAGACACGGTAAAGGGTCCGCTGTTGTCGTGCAGTTATCAGACTACTCGCCTTTCACCCAGGCGAACCGGGTTCGATTCCCTGTGGGGTCGCTCCCGGATTTTCGCCNTTTAGTTAAACTTTTACTTCAATTCTGTTTTTAAATTATACCTAATATTTAATTAGCAGTTCATACGAATAAAAACCGTGGGGAAATGTGTGTGTTGGTAATGCCTAGAAGGAAATAATTCTTTTGGAGAATGTTAAAACAGTGAGTTCACACGAATGTGGTGCGTTGTCTCTCTAGGGGCATTTTCCAGACTTTGTTAATATTAATTATTTTGCACGAGGCGGCGAAAGATCCTGGAAGTAGAACTTTAGCNGGGGCATTTTCCAGACTTTGTTAATATTAATTATTTTGCACGAGGCGGCGAAAGATCCTGGAAGTAGAACTTTAGCAGGGCATCAGAAATGTTGGAAGTAACCTTGAATGGACTATATATATATATATATACACTCTGTAGCATGAGTGTACTAACCGTGAATGGAGTATAGGCTACACTGTGTGGCACGAGTGTACCGCAAGCAGAAGTGCGTCGTGTCGACCGCCAGCGAACAGACACCTCACGTCAGCCGAGCGACTGCCGGAAGAGGCAGGGATGCCCCGGCGGTGACATCACCCTCGTCCACGCGCGCTTTCTCCGCTCCAGTGGCTTCGTGTGAGGCCTGTCGGCAGTTCCGTGTTTACACTCCGCGTGCCTGCTGCTCGACCCTCTTCATTTCCCTCGTCAATGATACACCCGACATCCGTCCTTTTTCCTTGCCTCAATAGTTACCACCACCCCCCGTTCCTGGCGGACGCGACTTTCTCAAGTTCCGCAACATATTTAATTCATGGTTACGTCGCACTTTTCTGAAGACCTGCTGAAGTTCTGCTTTCAGGCTATTCCTCCGNGCAACATATTTAATTCATGGTTACGTCGCACTTTTCTGAAGACCTGCTGAAGTTCTGCTTTCAGGCTATTCCTCCGTCTCGTGCAAGCTAAGCTTAAACGAGTTTAGACAAATTAAGCCAAAGGGACAACGCACCTTATTAGAACGCACTCAGTAAAATAATATTTGCGTGAGAACTATCTAATGCTTGGCCTTACCAACACACCCATTTTCTCTCTGCTTTTTTTTTTTTTTTTCACGAAAATGATAAATGAATTACGATAATTTACAGACAAACCATCATTGAACAATTATCAACCAAAAGTAAAGATGACAGTATTACGAGTTCTTATTGGCTGGGCTTCAGAATTTCGGTGTGAACTGAGAGTTGCAAATCCATAAGACGTAGTTCCGTTTGCAAGAACTGCGGTTACCGCATAAATCTTCAGCAATAATTTATAAAATTGTGAACCCAGCTAGACTGCCGCTGTTGTAAGCATGAACCGGTTAACGTCTCGTTGGCTCTAGTAGTGGCGAGCTGACGACGCAAAAGCACGCCTCATGCGGGCGTATTGAGGAGGTTGTCGTCACCGCATCGATGGGCAGGTGTGCTCCGCCCAGGCGCGCTATACACAGCAACACAATAATATAGACTTCTCACTATTATAGTATGGTCACGGAAGTAGAATGAAATAGGGAGAAATGTCGTTTCTCGCCAATGGCGGCCATATTGGATTTCCCTTTTTCCCTCTTACATCCCTCTTATTTTTTTTCATTCCTTCGTGCGTCTCTCTTTCCCACACCCGTCCTCTCTCACTCGTTCAATGCCTCGGGGTTTTCTCGTATTCCTTCCGGCCTTCTTCATTTTCTCTCTCGTCTGCTACTCTTCTCTTTCTTTTCGCGTCCTCAATTACCTCGTCGTCTGCTGTAGGCAGCCATCTTTAATTACTGCCACCAGTCGTCTGCTGTAGGCAGTAATCTTTGATTCCGCGTCCGCCACCAGAATGTGCTAAGTTATTTATTTTTACTGCCGTCCATCTTTAATTCCCATCGAAAGTCGTCTGCTGTAAGCAGCCATCTTTGATTCCCGCGCCTGCCACCAGGGTGTGGGAGGTTCTACTGTTCGCAGCTAGGAGCACTGGTATCGATGCGACCATATTTTTGTGTTTGTTGGGTCACTCGTCGCCTGCAGAGGTGCGTGAGCATTAGGGAGGTGAGTTCAGAAGGTGGCCGCCAGGAGCGCTGGGAATATTTTTAGTTGGTAGCTGTTTCCGAACTAAAATTGCAGGAGGTGTGCGGTTTCGATGCGACCACTCTTCGGTCACCAGTCCGGCGTCTAGAATACACGACCACCATTGCGTGGGAAGTGTTGACAGAAGAAATAACGTATATATTGGCATCGGCCGTTACACTCGCCAAACAATAAACTTGTAATCGCGAAAAAAAGATCGTCATTGAACGGTTAGGAGAAGAAATAAAGTATATATTCGCATCGGCATATGCACTCCCCAGACAATAAAATTAATCATCTCGAAAAAAGAGGATGTTTAGTGTTGAATATACACAAAGGAATAACCTGCAGGCATTACGTGCATGTGCATGCACACACTTTTTATATGCAAGTAAGTCACCAGGTGCCAATTGGTGAAAGACGTTGTGACATGTTGCCGGTCAGCGACGCCATTTCGCTGGCGTGTGCGGCTTGATTTCGCGGTAGAAGCGGCTGTTTTATCTCTGTATTTTTTAAGTTTTCTGCTGTGAAAGAAATGCTGATAAACGAACATGGTTTAACAAGGCAGTCACTCAGCTTGTGACGTGTTGAGGAGTCTGGTTACCGAGAAAGTGCTCGCAGAGTGTGACGTCACACAGTACCTAGACGAAATTGTTATACAGTAGACGGTCGTTGCCCGACCTAGCAACATTCCACAGATGTAAAGGCTATTCACGGTAAAGTGAGCTTTTTGAAAGCTCTCTCGTTTGGAATAATAGTCAATAAATATATATTATTTTAGCATTTAACGTAACTTCCGAGTGATGTGGAATATATACACTGTGTTTATTACTTGCATGGCAATATTTATTTAAACATGTTGTTAAAGGATAAGAAATGGCTGAAAGGAAAAAGTAACTGGCGCCTCAAAAGTGCTCAATTTACCGTAAACGGCCTATAGTAGTCTGCCAGGTAGTACGCCCGATTATACGCAAAGCATCGTGCAGCCAAATAATCCGATTCAGAGCGCTCCCATAAAAACTATCGCCACGCAATTTCGCTTCTGTATAAAACGATACCCTTTGCTCTGTGATTAAGTCATGAAATTGTTACTCTGGTTGCTCGATTTTCAATTCCCAGTCACTGTCACGTTGGTTAGTGATATTTGTGTCACATTTCCCCAATTAAATTCCTTAAACCGAAATGAAAAGAAAATTTTGATATATAATTTTATATTTTGTACTTCGCTATTGGAAATTTAAAGTGATTATATTTCTCCTTTATAACTTACTTTTTTTGGAGACAACTGCACTGAGATAAAGGTTTGTTCCAGCCAAAAATATAATTTTTTGGATAGGGCCATATAGATATTTAGTCGCCCCAACAAAATATTTTGTAGAGTAAACAAAATTTTAAAAGCAAACAAAATTATTTTTTTTCATCTAACAAAATACGCCCTTGAATAAACAAAACCTCTGTGTTGGACCAATATAAATTAGACTCTCAACTAAATTTGTAGTTAACTCAACTATGTGTATTTGTTTGGCCACTCATTTGATTGCCTTTGCTGGACAACACAGCGAAACTATTTTTTGGCGCTGTAGAGTGTAAGCAGTAGAGTGAGATGTCAGCGCCACATCACTGTTGTTGTTTCTTAACTTGTAAACTGCCTTGAAGGAAGAGGTCTTTGTGGGGGCAGCTACATGCGAGATGACAGNCTGTTGTTGTTTCTTAACTTGTAAACTGCCTTGAAGGAAGAGGTCTTTGTGGGGGCAGCTACATGCGAGATGACAGTAAAAGTAGTTGTGTGTATATAAACTTACTCCAGAAGAAAACTGTAGGTTGTACCTTGTTGATCTATAAAACAACGTATCGTCACCCTCATGAGAAAACTTCGTAACTCAAATAAAACTGACATTTCACAGGAGATAAAGAAATTCTAATAAATTTGAGTTCAAAGTAAAATTTATGCTGTTGAAACGAATATTTCATTAATAATTTAGGCAAGTAGGTATGCTACCTAAACAAGATTTGAAATAAATTTACATTACAAATAAGTAATATTTGTACGAGTTTTTGGCTGTTTGAAATCTTATATTTAAGTAACAGTATAAGGGTTTTGGTTATTGTTTTTAGGTTATTTTTTTAACATTTCTGGAGATACTACTTTTACATATCAATCAGCTAAATGTTTGGGTTTAATCCCTGAAATAAACACACACACAAATACACACACATATACATAAAAATTGAATTAACGATGATTTTTTTCTTCGTGAAGGCGATGACATACCCTGCCATATCGTGTAGAAAAATTCATCAAGGTGAGAAGTGTCAGTGATCCTGAACACAGACCGCCGAACGTGCGAACGATGGTAAACATTGTAGCCAGGGCTGTGCAAGACAGCCAACATCCGCCGCTCATCATCACTGCAGCAAGCTCTTCAGCGCGGGGGTAGTACAAGCCCCTGGGGGCTCTTGTCCACCCAGTTGTATATCATTTGATTGCGGCNTGTAAAGGCTATTCACGGTAAAGTGAGCTTTTTGAAAGCTCTCTCGTTTGGAATAATAGTCAATAAACATATTTTATTTTAGCATTTAACGTAACTTCCGAGTGATGTGGAATATATACACTGTGTTTATTACTAGCATGGCAATATTTATTTAAACATGTTGTTAAAGGATAAGAAATGGCTGAAAGGAAAAAGTAACTGGCGCCTCAA
>NQII01014159.1:20637-39672 GCA_002778355.1 Clitarchus hookeri | reverse complement strand
CAGCCAGGCATGATGCACAAGTGTTCATAGGGGATTATGTGGCCAACGGATTAGGTGCAGAGTCAAGGGGCGACGGCGATGCATGTGCCATGAAGGGTGATGTAAGGCAGCGTTCTGGCAGTGTAGCCAAAGCTGGAAAACATTGTTCAGAATGTTGGTACAAAATTTTGACTTCCAATGGTAAGGAACTGGGACGGATTGTCAAGCGAATATAACAGTCTTATCAGTTTAGTAATTCGCTCTTGCAATCTCAACCAGTTACTACCAGGAATGGATGGAATCAAGTTGAAAAAATTTTGCACGCCAACGCCGGACACTATCGCAATGGTATTCCCGTGGAAAATGTTAGTCTGCAGACCAATGTCGGGGTTAAAGATTTTCCTTGTTCCGAGTCTCAGTCAAGTAACAGTTCACCTCAATCCAAGGATAAGGAGGCTTCAAACCGACAGGGTCCAGGTTCTCGTCCTGAAAAATGCAGTTGCTTCAGTGGTAGTACAGCTTAAGTGAACAGCAAGATTCTCCCGAATAGCGAGATTTTGTGTAATGGTGGTGTGGAAATTGCAGATTGAGGTAGAGCGTGATGAGCAAGTCACAGGCTAAGATAGGACGGTTTATAGATCCTAACATGTTTTAGATTTGCAGGGAGGCGAACAGGAGTAATGATGATGATGATGAAATGGGCCTTAGTGGCAACGGGAATGGTGTCCAGGACACTAGTTATAAGAAGCCACCTTGTAATGAATTAGGATGTTGTGTTGGGAGTATAGATAAATCTAAAAGAAGAGATTTTATTTTTGTGCCCGTGCAGTTACGAGAATTTGTTGAGTCAGAGTCAAGTTTGCGCAGAGTTCAGAAAGATTTGGAGGTCCTAGTAGTGTTAAGAAATAAATCAGATGAATTTGTTGCACTTCCCTGAGGATATGTTGTAGGTATTGTGAGCCCCATAGATTTTGAGGAGGAACAGAAAAATTATATTTAATATTAGTGAATTTTTAAATTATGATGTTGCACCTGTGTCTAATAAATTTGAGGATGCAGAGAATTTAGAAATTAAGGATAATAATTTAGGATACTGTACAGAAGCAGATATAATTCATGGTTTACATATTGGAGAAGATAAAAAGTTAAGTTACTTTGATTTTGTACCAAGTTGCGACATTCCTCCCGTGCACATCTAGCAGGTCGCCTTGTCTATAGCCAATGAAAATTTATTATTTTCCCTTCCCAGGTAATTACTGGAATGAGAACACACGGTGATTGCCTTTGTGGCCACCCGGGAACTTGTGAGTCAGCTCACTATCGTCTTTGGCTAAATATTCTGTGAAAATCAATACCTGTATTAAAAATACATATTGCGGGTGTTGTCTCCCCTTCAGGTACTTAAATATGAGTTTAATAAAACTCTATTCCTCTCGTAACTGCAGCTCCAATCACAAGCCACAAGGCCACAATGGTTTTCTTCGCAATGACTACCACGAGTCTAATTAATCCTCCACGTGAGACTCGTAGCTTCTGCCACAATTCGCAATGACTGAAGCTCTTTGCAACTCTTTCACGAGTATAATCAATAATCAAGGCGGGAACCACAGCTTCGTCCCGCAAATCCGTGAGGACTTCTGTCGTTCACAATGACTCTGGTCCCAGTGACGCTCAACGTCCAATCCTACCCACTCCTCATCTCCGCGAGGCAAGGGGAGCCCGCCGGCTAATCAGCGCCCTCCAGCATAGACAATAGTAAGCTTTCTCGCTCGATTCCATGTGACCCATTTATTCTATTTTATTATGGTTTTTACAGTTGGTAATTTGGGTGCTTTATTAGCCATCTACAAAAAATCACTATAATTAATTTAATTGTTATAATTTTAAAATTCAATCACTCTAAGGGAATTCCCATTAATACACGCCCCTCGTAGGCGTGACCATGGACAGGGCCGAACGCTCTCACGGTCCTCGAAGGCTGACCTCCTAGGTCTAACAAAACATCAGCATGAGGTCCCCTGCTCGAGGCTGTTTCCCCGGCCACGAAGCCATATATTTCACACAACCCTCCTGCCTGTCATCTCCCTTAATATAAAATCCTAAAATTAAAATAGTAAATACAAAATTACTCTAGTAAACCTGGTGGTCCCATTTCATGAAGGCCTAAGTAAACTCAGAAAAATTCTCCACTCTAGATACAATATTTTGGCTTCCTCACTACAAACACAAGACCTGCTCTCCAAACCACCCAGATTGGTCTTCAAAAGGCCACCAAACCTCCGCAGAAAACTGGTTCATCCAAAGCTGCAGTCTACTACAAATGCCAACCAAACTATCACCCCCAAAGGACCCTACCCCTGCAATAGCTCACGCTGCAGCTCATGTGCCATCCAGACCCTCAACATCTTTCAATAATAGACTCACTGGCTGTACATACCCTATCCAAGGCAACTACAACTGTGCAACAGAAAATTTGATTTATCAGCTACAGTGCCAACACTGTAATGCAGAATACATCAACCTCACCACCAACACACTCGGGCAGAGAATGAATGGCCACAGAGCAAATACCAAACAAGCCATAGCTGGTCACATCAATAACCTACAGGACAAACTAGTTGCAACACATGCAGCATCAGACAACAAAGATTTTGATTCCTGCTACAGTACCATAGTTGTGAGAGACCTACCACCTTCAAGCGATAGCTCAGAACTCAAGACGTTGGAAATTAGCTCACTTATTCATAACAAAATCCAGGCTGCCGCCGGGCCACAACATAAGATAATCACAGTTCCAAACCACACTCATCAGCTATATCGGCAAGTTTTCAATTTTCCCGCCCCACCCTAGTTTGCCACCCGGCTGCTAGGTTTACTACCAACAGCGCCCTTGCACAATACTGCAAGGTCCTACAACTCGCCACCTGATGAAGCTGGCTTAGCCAGCGAAATGTCGCAATCGCGCAACTGCGTGGAAAATGTGTCGTCCTCCTTTGTATGTGTGTGTGCCTGTCGACAAGTACTACACTGTGAGTACTTGAATTCCTGTCCTCCTATATATTTTTAATACAATTTATCTTACCCTATTGACGATTACAAACACATACCAATTTTAATGACACTCCTATGACAATTGTAACTAATTATACCTAAATCATATTCTCACTAGTAATTTACAATCAAGGCCCGGAATGGCCTGTTACAAAGTGAAGAACCGATGGGCAATTTGTGTGAGCAATTGAAGTTAGAACATTTAAGTCAAGTAGATAAGGCTATAGAATAAGTAGATAAGGTTGTAGAAAGTTACAACTTTCAAGGGAGTAAGAGGGCATATTTCTTAAGAAAGGGCAAGTTTCAGGATATACGGAAAAAGTTAAACGTGAAATAGAGACATGTGATGCCAAACAAATTAGGCTGCATCCGTATAGAGTTCCACAGAGCTACAAGGCTACTCTTAAGGAGCAAATCAACATTATGTATCTTCTACCAGGCCATGGTCCACACCCATGATTTTAGTCATGCAGAGCGAATATAACAAAAGTCAGACCTGTTATTGATTTCCGTGGTAAGGTAACAAAGTGTTTCATTTACCCATTGCCATTGATTAACAAGACTTCGGATATGCTGGGCGGTGCGAAATATTTTTCAACGACTGACTGTGTAAATGGGTTTTGGCAAGTCGCCATGGCACCGTAACATCAGGATAAAACGAGATTTTCCACTCCGGATGGACATTATCATGTCTTAGAATGCTTTTTGGTTTAGTAAATAAACCTTCTACTTTTGCCAGCCTACTGGAAAATACTTTAGCTGGATTAATAGTGCAAATTTGCTTTCTCTATTTAGACAATTAAATAGTTTTTTCCAAAACTAAGGAAGAGCATTTAAAGAATTAATGTAGGGCATTTGAGAGACTAAGAGAAGCCAACCTGCAGTTAAAACCACAAAAATGCAACGTTATGTTAACTGTAGTAAAATACCTACGACACATTATTTTTGAAACTGGTATACAACCAGACAAAGAGAACATTGTGGCTATTAAGACGTATCTAGCGCCTAAGACTGTTAAAGAGGTTAGGCAATTCAGCGGTTTGGTTGGTTACCGTAGGTTCATTGAAAATTTTTCAAAAATTGTACAACCTATAACCGAGCTTACAAAGGAAATTGCTTTCATCTGGGACGATAACAGGCAATTAGCTTTTGAAACTTTGCACAATGCATTGTGTGAAAAACCCATGTTGTGTTACCCAGATTTTGAATTACCTGTTATAGTTACATGTGATAGTTCCGGTACAGCAATATGCAAAGTGCTATTGCAGAAAATAAGTGGCCACGAGTACCCCATGTAAAACATATATAGACAGTTTAATGGAGCTGAGAGAAATTATTCAACTATGGAACGTGAGTGTTTACGCGTAGTGTACGCTATAAAGAAGTGGCATTATTTGTACGGTAGGCAGTTCACTGTGGTAACTGACCACCGACCACGTAAGATGTTACAGTTGAAAGAGCCCAAGTTTAGGTTAGCTAGGTATGCTCTACTCCTTTCAGAATATGACTTTGAAATAGTACACAAGCCAGGAAAAATAAATATGAATGCACACACATTATCGCACATACTGGTTCAGGCAACTGGCAACTGTACCCCCTTATACCCCACTGTGGGGCAGGGATAGAGTTACAACAAAAACAAGAGAATGATGTCCAATTTATGCAAATTATTGACGAATTACGTGCACGCAATGAGCCAGAATATTTCTTAGATGTTGACTAGGCATTATATACGGTCAGCCAGAATATTTCTTAGATGTTGACTAGATATTATATACGGTCCGTAGCACAGAGCGGGAAGATAAGTTAGTAGTTGCTAGTAGCATGCAACAGAACGTTATTTATATGAACCACAATCTTCCGTTTGCAGGTCACCAAGGCGTACAACGTGCGTACAACCTTGTCAAAACTATGTTTTATGGGGATGGCATGGATATGTGTGAAAATTTATTGTGTTAGTTGTATGTCATGTGTATTACTTAAGTTATTTAAGGGTACAGTATGTGCCAAGTCATGGTTCAATAGCAGACCAGAAATAGAAATTGACAAGGAAGAAACCCCACAAAGAGATAGTGACAAAAAACTGAACAAATTTGAACCTCTACATCACTACGATAATATGGGTGTTGCCAACGTCCCAGAAGAAGAAGAAACAAAGCCGGAAGGACCAGTTCCACCAAGGTTCGAATGTGAAACGTATATGTTAAGGAGCAGGGGACCAGTTCTGGATCTCCCCTGGTGTTGTTCGCAAGTTAAGGTTATGTAGTCTAAGAGAACTCTTTTTACAGGCAGGTTACAGTCATGATAAGAGTCCGTTTGCATTATTTGTGGCAGTTTATTCATAGAATATTGTGGTGTGATGTTACAAGTTCTGGAATGGGGAGTTTAAGAGATGGTATGGTGTGTGACGAGGTAATACTGTGTGTCCAGAGATATTTTATGTGTGGGAGTAAAAGTTAGACTAAAGAGGGACATACGAGATTAGGAGTTTTATGGGTTATAAATGGGGCTAACAAGAGAGTTTTAGGAAGAATAAACTGTGAGTCAAGTTGAGATATTAAACATTTAATAAGGAAAGGAGAGAAAAGTTGTTTAAATTAGATTTTGATGTTGCGGGAAATGGAAAAGTGAGAGGTTGAATGTAGAAGATTCCTAATTAGTTTAAAAAGTTTTGGAGGAGCTAAAAATATTTGGTGAAGAATCAAGAATAACGGACAAAGGTTCAGTAGTTTTCATGATGGGGGAATGAAATAGATTTGTTTTGAGAAGAGAAAAAGTTAAGTGGGAGAAGAGATATCAAGTGAGAAAAGTGAGGTATTTAATTTGTTTCAAAATATGGAGGTTATAAGGGTATTTGAGTCACGAATAAGATATGAAAGTAAATTTTGAGAATGTGTAAAATAAGGGGATTAAAAATGCATATGAGGGAGACATGTACTTATGGGAAATTGTAAGATTACGTGTGTTGTGTTAAGTGAGTAAATTAGGTATTCAGTTTAAAAACAAAGTCTTGAAATTGCATTTGATAAGGATATACTGTGTACCATATACGAAGGCCACATTCTTGACAGTCGACAATCGCTGCGCCTTTTCGTTTATGTATCCATTCACCATCAACTGGTGTGTCAAGTATAGGCTTTGATGTGGCGAGTCAGCGCGTCCAGGAGGTGCTGCTACATGTGGCAATTGGTGAACTGCTTAAGTGGCGCTGCATTCGTAAATGGAGCTTGGTGGACGTGTGTAGGGTGTTGTTTGTAAACGCTGTACACAAAATATATATTACTTTAAAAATTATACAGAGTTCGCAGGAAAATAAAACCATTTGTATATGCGCATAAATGCGTTATTTTAAACAACAAAACTATAATATGTTTCTGGGTGTAGTTCGCGATATGGATAACAGACAGCGTGGAAGGGCATGTTGTAACAGACGGCGCGCCTGTACCTCACAAGATGGCAGCACATGATTGGAGAGTCTGGAAACATGAAAAAGGTTTCAATTTTTTCATTACATTTGGATACGGATCGTTTTATTGTGCATTTCATTTTGAACACCTATCCATTACTATTTTATCACGAAGTTTCGTTTCTAAAACTAAAAAAAGCTGTTTTATGACCACGTAAAATAAAATGTATTAATTAATCTACGAACTCTTTCTTATCCACGTATTTTCTGCTTGTCTGATGTGCGTCGGCACTGCTCTCAAAATAGCCAACGTAATATTAATTTCTATTCGTTCGCGCATCAGCTGATACAGAATTTTGCAAATAGCATGTTGTTTGTTTTGAATACATCAATTGCCACTCACTGACTGTCAGAATGTGGCCTTCTTATAAGAAATGAACTATAATAAATTTGGGTTGAGTTGTTTGTGATAAATTACTTTAGAAGTCTGTGTTGTGGGCCAAAGGATATGAAATAGAATTTTGACTAGCTTTGCAGGAAAAGGAAAGATTACAGAAAATATTACATTTTAAAATATATTAATAGTCATGCACAGAATTATTTTTTGATTTTTATCATTGTAAGTGGCCTACTGAAACTAGATAAAAATAATAAAATAATTGTGTGAACTGTCTACAGCCCAGTATTTATATATATTCAATTAAATTCAGGATAAAATTGAAGAAATGAAAAATTACATTTGAAATGCAAGGTTTTGAAATGAAAATTAAAGCTATCTATTTTGGGAAGTTGCCATAAAACAACATAAATTTTCAGATAAGAGAGTTATGCAAGTGACGTGTTCAGTCATGCAGGTTTCTAGTGTGTTTCGATTATCCAAACATTGAGAATACCGAGAGGGTCTTAGGGGTCAAGACGTTTTCCGATGGCTGAGTGAAGGGGTCATTACGATGTGGAGATAGCCGAGACTACGGATAGATGCCAACCTACCCAGACGTACCGACGTGAACGAGACCCTGTTTCAGATCCAGCTGTTCTGGTGTACAACCAGCCCTGGAGAAATCCTCCAACTACTCCAATGATGCCAATCAACCCAATATCACTGCCTGTTGATGTGAAGCCCACCCCACTGCTGTATCCTGTCCCCCTGCAACACCTGAGAATTCTGAAATTGAAAGCTCCCAAGGTATTTCCAAGTGTCTCTTCGTAACATCACATGTGTAACAGAACTTCCCTGTAATGTAGCGACTCAACAACTGGAAGGTTTCATTAATGTCTTGAACGAGATATCCACAATGTTACAGTACCAAGTTATCAATAATTATATATGCTGTATTAAAACCCAATTTAACTTTTAAGAATATTTGATTGATGGGAATTTTTGCATAGTTAAGGAACATTTTTCCATTATCATGAGCTGTACTAATTTGTTTTTATTCCATTGTAGCCAGGAGTCTATGTGAGAAGGCTCATTTGTATTAACTCATCTCAAACGATTGCATGCCCTTGGAATTGTTAGTACAGGAGGATTCATTTCAAAATTGTGAAATGCACTTAAGCATGGAATGTTAACATACGATTAATTAAATTAATTAAAAAATTATAATTTAAAGTTAATAAAAGAAATTGAGTAAAAAGATACTTAAATTAGGAAACAACTATAATTTGATTGAGCAAGTCACCATTGGAGTCTATTTTAAAGTAATGAAAGATTTATCATGGATCATGATGATTTTAATTTTTTTTTGTTATTGATTTGGCAGTCATTGCAAGTAGAAACATAGTGACATAAAAGGATGAAAGAGCTGTTTGTCAACACTTAAATAATTTAGTTTTAATAATTAAATTGTGCTAATGCATTACTACCCGAGAATGAGTTTTGTCATTTATGAAGAATAAAAAGTTTGCTAATATACTACAATTATGTTATAAAAGGTGTGAAATTCAGTTTGCTGATATGTAATTGTTTGATGAATGTGTAACCTCACGTGACATTAACTTAGAATTTAGACTGATTAACTCTGGTTCTGCTGTGGAACATTAGAAAGTTCTGCTGTGGAAAATTATAAAGTTATAATGTCATTAGCTGTAAGATTTAGGGTTACCTTGAATGCGAGGAAAAAGACTATGTGAAGTGCATGGATGCAAGTCCTAAAATGGAAGGTTGTATGGAAAATATTGTTAATTCATGTTGGAGAATAATTATAATTTTCATGAATAATGCAGCAAATTTAAATGTGTGTTGTAATTTCTTGATATATTACTTTTGAAGATATGTTATTGAAATAAGGGCACCCACATTAAGTATTACGAGTTGTAAGGTAATAAGCTTTAGAATACGTTCAGGTTGAGGGTGCGAGCCTAGCGCGCTTAGCTTTTATATAAGGAATCTAGTTAGAAGCCCGTGATAAGTAGTATGGAAACCTGTTGACACTGTGGCGACTAAGGTAGTGACGAGTTCGATCAGTCTACGATCAGTCTACACATGAACTCACATGACACATTGGAGAAAGAAGAAGTGACTAACTTGGCTGGCTCAACCTATAAGAAATTGTTTAACAACACCCTTTTATTAGGGCACCCAGGGCCAGAAAACTTGTGGATTTTGGTGGTAATGGGTGTACCACAATAGTAATAAGGAGTATGATACACTCCCTCAGTAAGGTACTAGGTCAGTACAACGAACACTTAGAGGCGCTATGAAGAAAGGTTGAGTCAGGTTGTCACTAACATCACAGTACTCTGACTTTCAGTGAAAATTAGGAACTCTATCCTGCTGATCGAACGTCCCCATGCCTCGTTTTCACAATGCTCTAAGTCGAATGTTATGCTAGATCACATTTTATTATTAAGCTCAGATTGTACCCTCTTTATAAGGAAATCAGAATGGAAAGTCTACGGAATTTTAGATAACCAATGTTGAAAATTACAAGTAATTATAAAAACTTAATATTATGACTACAAGTATCTATCAGATGGTTAAATAACGGACATTGCAATTGGGCAATGCTTGTTGATTTAGGCAGGGGGCATTGTTAGAAAACGACCTCCCTCACCTCTCTATAAAGTATGACTCTAGTTTGTGATGACATATATTACGTTACATTTATTGAAAATCGTCTCGTGTAAAAAAATTATATTCATTGGAAACGTTTTAAACAATTTTATTGAATGGAAATAATGATTTCTTGTTGTTCCATTGAAGTAACTGGCAGCAAACATACTTCATTCTTATAACAATTAATTATTATAAATGCAGAAACTTAACTACTTATGAACAGTTTGAGTGTCAATTAATATTGCTTCACGCAGCTGCCTGTTAGTGTAACGTAATTTAATATATTGAAACGAAACAAATATTATTTAATACTTGTGACATTGAAGGTCAATAAGGTTACTGATTTAATTATATTTTTTTTCATCTCCCAGCAATAACACTTATATTTAAATAAATGTTTCTACAGATATTGTAAATGATGCTGTTTGCAGATGGTTATGCCTATAGGCTTGTATACGATATAAAAGGGGAATTGTCACACATGATTTTTGTAAAGGGTTATATAGATTATTTTTGTACTTGTGAAATAACTAGGGCTGTTCGGAATCGCGAGGCACTCCTTTTATATTAATTCGGGGATGTATGTTTATTGATATTTTTCAGCTGTGGCATTTAGTATGTTTTGTTGTGCAGGTGGAAAAAATGTAAGGATGGCGTCACGGAGGCAGCAGGTAATTAGGTTGTCAATGGGATGATACATCAAACGAGTGGGCTGGGCCAATCAGGAGTTAGCTTGTTTGCCAATGTAGGTGCCTGGCACCATGATGTGGGCAATGAGAATTGTCGGGACATAGCACGAGAGGGTGGTTATAGCGGTGGCTCTGTGAGAATTTTGTGTGTGATGTGAACAGGCGAAACAAATTTATCTCACTCGCACAGATCTTAGGCCGCGCCGAGAAGTTTTTTTTTATCATTTGAAAATCTAACATTTAGAAATTTAAACAATAAGTGAATTTTGAAGATCTGCACGAGGTGGCATTAAGGTCTTATAGCTAAAGATGGGCTCTCTAGCTCGTACAGTATGCGTGTGCATGACCGGACATTAACTTTCATCAGCTCAGTTTACAGTAATGAAGTAACTTTGTGGTGCAATTTTCGTGACTTGGCAAGTGCATTATGATAAAAGTCAGCGAAAATTAAGGTGAAGTAGTTCTGTAACGATTGCGACACACAAATAAATAAAAATAAAAAATATGTAACTAAAAATCTAGTCTTTGTCATTTTAACTTCTTCACAATTTGTAACATCATTACAAAAAATACCTACCTACCAGTGAACGTAATAATTGCAATAGTGTTTTGAGTTTGTATTTCATCGCAGCTGGCAAGCAGGCTGCAGTAGTTGTAAACAATTTTGTCGTCCCTCCTATCCTGTCTCTCTCTCTTGTGAACTGCTGGCCAAGAGGTCAGGAGAGTAAAAACATGGTGCCCAAAATGGGACTGAATAGAAGTTGTAGCAGTTGCCAGAACTTCTGGTTAGGCAGCGGGAAAATGTACGACCCTGAGATAAGATCAATACACAGATAAAAATTGATTCAATATGTCGACATTGTGGGACGTGAGAAACAACACGCCGNCAATACACAGATAAAAATTGATTCAATATGTCGACATTGTGGGACGTGAGAAACAACACGCCGAAAATATTGCAAGTGTGAACAATATCGTAAATTCGTTGTTATATGTGTTGCTGTTTTTTTCTCCTGTTACAAATTTTGTCAAGTTTCCTTTGTGTAGCCTTAACTGTTTTGTGTTGCCCTGCATTCGTAGATTTAGGTAAAACTAAAGTTGTATTGTTCTATAATTGTGCCTGCAGTGTATTGATAACGGGTTAAGTATTTGAAAACCGTTGTTGACTAGTAATCAGGAAGAAACACANGTACTCATGCACACAAAAAGGCAGAGGTATGCCTTGTAAGATTTTACAACTCTCACTCTCCCCATGGTGACCATAAACGGACCAGCATAATCAACCCCAAAATGCAGGAAATCTCAAGCTTGGTGCGCTCTGGTAACAATGGATGCTTTTTTTGGTAACTTTGGGAAGAATTCTGTAGGCGGCCTCCCACTAGCAAAAATCCTCCTCCATCCACAAATTGATTTAGGCTGCACAGCTGGTTGGTGAGTTGTTTCCTTTTCTGCAAATTCTCAATTTCCCTGCTCAAGCTTGTCGCCTTGCTTTACCAAGGCACGAAGAGCCTGCTGTAGCTCAACAGTGGTGAGCGGCCCTCGGCTGGGTTGACTCCAACGACAATTGTTCACAAATCTAAAACAATATATGATAAACCTTTGTAAATGAGCTAGAGAAGAGTATTTAGTGAAAGGAAAAGAATCCACTCTTATTACTGTAACTGCAAATACCTGTTGCTGTCTCTCCAATTTAATCTCTTCTTGATTTACTAGAGGTTCACTAAATTCACTACCTTTACTGGGAGGGGAGCAGTGAGATAGCCAGGGAAGTCCTTTCCACCAAAGGGGCTGGTGGAGAAGATGAGAGGGCAACAAGACCCTGGAGGCACAATCTGCTGGGTTTTCCTCTGATTGAACATGCGCCCAGCGCATGGTTGGCACAAAAGAGTAGATCTCACCAACTCAATTACGTACAAAGGTCTCCCATCCCTTGCTTTCTGATTTAATCCAAGCTAAGGCCACCATGGAATCTGACCAAGCAAACAGCTCAAGCCCTGGCAGACTGGCGTAGACTTCAGTGACAACCTTATCAGCTTGTCAAGTAACTGAGCAGCACACAGTTTGAGCCTTGGTAAGGTGAGAGCCTTTAGAAGTGCTACTTTAGATTTGACACAAACCAGACACACTACAACCTTATCGGTTGCTTCTACCCAAAGATAGATTACAGCAGCATATCCTCTTTCTGAAGCATCTAAGCATCTGCAAATCCGTGCAACTCAAACCTTTTAGCTTCCACCAGAACTACACAGCATGGGAGTGTCACTTTTGAAACAGACTCCATTTCTTCAACAAGACATCTGGAGGTGGATCATCCCAACCTAATTGCAGTGACCAGAGTTGTTGGATAAGCTATTTAGCAAACAAAACTACTGGTGTTAACAGACCCAAGGGGTCAAAGATCCTAGCAACCACTGACAAAACTAACCGTTTGGTACATTTGATACCTGCAGTAGGTTGGGACAAATACAAGAAACAATAAGATTTAGAATTCTATAACAAACCAAGAACATTTATAAAATCATTTTCCGAGCATGAGAATGAACGATAAATAGAATAATTATCTGGTGGAAAAACCTGACTTATTACGACTGAATCATTAGAAGTCCACTTGTGAAGAGTAAAACCAACTGATTCAAAGATGCCTGTAAGCTCATGCTGGAGACTAATGACTTCCTCAGTGGAGTTTGCACCAGTCAGGATGTCATCCATGTAAACATCTTGCATGATTTTTAGAGCGCAGTGGGAAAATGATCCTTTCCATCCAGAGTCAACTTGTGAGTGACCTTTATCGCTTGGTAAAGTAATGGCGAAAGACCAAATGTCACTGTGTTGAGCTGGTATTCAAACAATGGTTGATCTGACGAAAATCTCCACACAATTTTTTGATAGGCAAAATAATTAGGATGTAGTAGAATTTGACTGTTCATCTGTTGTACGTCTGCAGTAAGTGTCACCAAATTAAGCCGGAAACGGAGCAAAACATTTTCACATGATCAGGCAATAGCTTCGGTCCAACAAGTAAATGATCGTTGAGAGATTCCCCATTACTGGCACGGGCTGATGCATCAATCACCACTCTGAGCTTGGTACTTAAGACTACCTGGGCGAGTTACACAGTGGTGAGGTATGAAGTAGTCGTTGGCACTTACCGGTGAAAGCTCCCCAAGCAATTCCATACGACCTTGGTCGAGATAATCCTGCAGGAACATATGATACTCCACCTTCAACCTTTGATTTTGAACAAACTTGTGTTCCAGGGACAGAAATCAACGAAATACCACTGTCTTGGAGTCTCCCAATTTGGGGTGTTCATTCTTGAAAGGCAACACTACACAATATCTTCCATTTGGGTCACAAGAACATGTTTCTTCAAAGAAGGCTTCTGCTTATCTATTTTCTTTAGTTCGGATGGTATGAAGGGTTGGCACTACTTCTACTTCCCAAAACCTTTTTATTAAGTTATCTACCGGTTAAATAGAGGATACAAAAAAGATTTGGAGTAATGTTTCCGAATGTGACCGTTGATTAATCTTTCCCATTAACAGCCATCCCAAATTGGTTGGCAACAGACTCTCCTGGCGATCCATGAATTCGACCTTCAAGAATAATTTCGGGGGAACACTTCTGCACCAAGCAGTATATCAATCTGTTGAGGTTTATGAAAATTGGGACCTGCCAGGACCAGGTTGGACAAGTGAGGCGACTCCTGCTTCTGGATAAGTGCCTGAGGAATGGAATATGCGATTTTCGAGAGCACAACAGCTTCAATAACTATTTCCTCAGCTTTACCTNGCACAACAGCTTCAATAACTATTTCCTCAGCTTTACCTACAAGTGGCATTATCTTACAGCTTGTTACCCCCTTTGGAGCTGGAAGAGGTGTTTGGCCTAATGCAGTCAATGGTAAACTGTGATGAGAATAAGTAAGTTGCAATCTCTGAATGCATTCCTCAGTAATGAAGGAAACTTGTGGACCAAGGTCTATAAGAGCTATAACAGAGTGAGGCTGACCTGATCTATCCAACATCTAAAACACTGCCATGGATATTAGCACTGTGGGTGACTCAATATAGGTTCCTGTGCAATACACTGACTCTGTGGTACTGTTGTTACTACTGGGTAAGTCTGATTTACTGTTGTCGCTACTAGGTAAATCTGAATATTCACTATCATTCCTAGAGCCAATGGTTGCTTGTGAAGAGAAATGCAAGAGTGTGTGATGACTTTTTCTGCATGTCCAGTATTTGAAATTAGAAAAGCAATCACTGATGATGTGCCCAGTCTTCAAACAGTTTATACAAAGGTTCAATTCCTTCACAAATTTTTGATACGAAGGCATTTCATCATACGGCACAGAGAGTTCCCAATGTTTCAAAGGATGGGAATCAAGTTTACGGACTAATAAATGCAGCAGTATTACATACCAATGATTTGTAGGGAGTCCTAAGACCTTCAAAGCACCCATATTTTCCATAACTATATTCAACAAAGGTTTAATAGATTGTAAAGAATCTGCACTTAACTGGGGTGCATTGAGGATGGCATCAGGAGATCCTTTGCAACTTTGTAATTGGCATTCCCCACTGGCAAAGTGCATACCATAGCACTGGCTTCCTCTAGCAGCAATTACTTCAGGTACAAGAATTTTTCCACTGCATGCAACTGGTCATTGTTGTACACCAGTGTAAGAAATAAGTCATAAAAGGATTGCCACTGTGTCACGTCACCATTAAATATTGGCAGTTGTATAGTTGGCATTTTTAGCACCGATAACCTGTCTTTATCTGCCCTTTCAGCACTAAGCCTAGGATTCAAATTGATTTCCAGCCTGTCCTTTATAAAGTAAATTTCAAAATAAAATGTGTCACATTTTTCTTACAATGACGTAGATTCTACCGGTTTGGGGCATTCATAAATACAACAAAGTACCTCCAAGTCCGAGATATCGCCTTCAAATTTGTCTGATTTTTTTTATTTCATTGCACATCGGCTGAAATAAAGCAAATTTTTCCACTATCTTCAGGGTTTGCTAGCGCTTTTCTTCCTCCTTCCAAAATTAAGTTCAACCTTCATTGGTGTGACAGCAGTTTTATTTTTAAAACACGTTATTCTGACATGATGGACAATGTATTTCTTTAATGACGTCTTGGCGAGGTGCACTAAAGGATTTGACAAGAATTCACTGACAAAATTTTAGCGGGAAGATTCTTTGTGCACGCATTAACTTAACCTCACTTCGCAATTTTTACTCGTCACTAATAAAATTTTCCTAGAGGACATACTAAAAATTTACACATACAAACGCCATAATTAACTCAAGGAGAAAATAACTGATGTGGCCGACACAATCTGATACATAAATATTGCATAACAGCACACACGCGCGCCTCATCATTTATCACTTGAAACACATACAATGAAATGAAAACTTGGTTGTGGTTCGCGTAATCCGGCCCGGCATTGAACATGTTGATTTTAAACGTCTGAAGAACCCTGAGGACCATTAAACAAAACATTTTGCTCGAAATTCTTTCGGGAAAATTTACCGCCCGCCATCTTGCAAAAGCATTGATGTTCTTTGCTCGAGTCAATACCGTTAGTGAATGCATGCATAGTGACTGTACACATTATGGTGTTACTCTAACAGTAAAATAAATACAAAATTTCTGTGGGTTAAGGGATGTGTATCAAACAGCAACCAAGGTAAGAGGGTCATGTTTAATATGTGCACACACAAAGGTGCAAAGAATCCAAAGGGATCATGGGTCATGCACTGGCTATATAGCCATTAGAAAGAGAGTGAGTAGATCTGTTTGGCCCTCTGCCATGGGGTAGAGTATATATTTGTAAATGTTTGAGGTATTAATGAAACTTGTGAAACTGTACCAGATTAAGCAAGTAAGAGCCCAGATGGTCACTGAAAAGGTAATGAACATTAATAAATTTCCAGTGAAAACAGGTGAGGAGTTTGTGTAAGAGCAGCAAAATACATCTATTGGTTAGAGTAAGAAGTAAAGGTTATGCTCTAGGTAGAAATGTAAACATTTCAAGGTGTATGTGATAAGTTAAAATTGGAGTAATACACTGAATGCAGAGTGAATTCATATGCCTGCAAGAATTATCAAGGATAATCAAATTTTGCTATGGCAAGAACATTCTGAACATAAGTTTTAATATAATTGCAACTGTCTATTCTTTAAACTAAGTATAATACAATGCAATGCAGGTGTTTTCATGTAATTTGTAGGAATACTGTGAACCATCTCGCAGAATTTTATTGTGGCCATGTAACTTATGGGTAGTATTTTGTATTTGTGTAGTTTTGTAAGTTGAATTATATATGTGTGAATGTAGGTGGATTTACCTTGGTAGTTCAACGTATAGCAGCAGGTCACTAAGGTTACTGGTTTAATTATATTTTTCTCATTTCATGGAAATAAGAATATTTATATTTAAACACCTTTTTCTACAGATCTTGTAAATGTTGCTGGTTGCAGATGGTTATGCCTATAGGCTTATATAGGATATAAAAGGGGAAATGTCAGATATAATTACTGTAAAGGTTAATGTAGATTATTTTTGTACTTGTGAAATAACCAAGGCTGTTCTGTATCGCAGGGCACACCTTTTTATATTAATTTGGTATATATGTTTATTGATATTTTTTCAGCTGTGTTGTTTAGTTTGATTGCTGTGCAGGTGGGAAAAAATGTAAGGTTGGCGCCACGGAGGGGGCTGGTAATTAGGTCGTCTGTGAGAATAGTAACTTGGTGGTGCAATTTTTGCCACGTGCCTCGCGATAAAAGTAGGCCTTAAATGAAGGTAAAGTGTTTTCTGTAACAATTGCGACATAAACAAAGAAAAATAAATTAACCTAAAAAATACATAAATATCTGGTTACTGCCATTTTAACTTCAATTCGTAACATCTTAAAAAAAAATATTTACCACCCATTGAACCGGGAATAATAGCAGGAGTGTTTCGAATGAGTATTTCATTGCAGCTGGCAAGCAAGCTGCAGTAGTTGGAAACCATTTCGTCGTCCCTGCTATCCTGTCTTTTTCTCTTGTGCACTGCTGACAGGAGGTCGCTAGTGTAACATACTCTGCAATACAATAATGTTGGGACTTTATAATGTGTGAATTTATTATAGAATTCAAATTGTAATAATGGACACCTTCATGGCTTGCATTTGTACTCATTATTATTATTATTATTATTACATGAGGCTGCGACATGAGTAATTTCGAGTCACGTTGGGAATGGCTGCTATGTGGCAGGGAACTTGTGATGGATGAGGGCGCATGCACGAGCGGATAGGTGTGGCAAGGATGACACCTTGGGCATGGTCCCATCTGATATTAGGAGTGGCTACGCATCGCAAGGGATCAGTCAGTGTTTGGAGCTCATCAAGGCATTTTAAGGAAAGAGGGAAGTCCGTTATTCAGCCCAGGGGATGCTCATGGGAGCATGATAGTATAAGACAGAGGTTGAGTGGCTGTATTTAGCCCTCACCATAGTGCAATTTCATTTAACTTTTTCATAGTCAATAAAAATCCAGTCAACGTGGATAAGTGATGACCTTTGTACTTTACAACTTGTGTGTGTGTTGTAACTGTATCCTTATAAGTGGTACTCTGCATTTTAAGAGCAACTGTAACTAATTTGTTTTTTCGTACCTAGTCAAGGAGTACATTCTGTAAGGCACTCAAGAACATGTATGTGTTGCAATCAGGTCAGAGGTGCCTCCTTTTGGGGACAGTACCCAGGTTATTGTTAGTGTGGAGCAAGTTTAGTGTTGAGTGCCGCTGTAAGTGTGGGAAAGTAAACGCACTTTGCCAAATAAGTTATTGCGGGGCCTGTAAAAGCCATTTTATCATAGCTGCGATTCTCGTGAGATACCCGTTAGTTTGGGTTGACGCTCCAAAGAAAGAATAGGAATTTTTATATAAATCAAGTGAGTAATTGAATTAATTGTTAGATTTAAAATTGGATGCACGTTATTATATTCCTGAGCGTCAATGATGTGGCTTGAAGATCAAGGTGATGTAGTTTCATATCTGAGAAAACAAGTTTTCTACCTCAGATTTACATAGGATGTGTGCTTTGATATTCGAGAGTGATAATGATGTACCATGATTGGATTAGGAGATGTTTAACTCTTAAGTTGTAAGTTTAATCCTTAAGTTGTATGTTTGCTGCTGTCTGAACACTGTATGGGTGAGGTATTGTCTTGGAAGCAGAAGTTGTTAATGGTAATTCATAAAGTAACATAATCAGAAAATTATGAAGTATTTGAAAGTTGAGGAGAAACAGTATGTGGTAGAGAAATGTTTGGTACATGCAGAAATTCTTATATGGTAATAGAGGCAGCTTTGTGTTAGCAGGGGTTCCTCTTTACAAATCAGATAAATTATGAACTGAACAAATGTATGATGTGTATTTCAAGTTTAAGTTGTGTTGTCTCAAGCATTTGTTAATAACGTTTTGTTGAATAAATGCTGGTATTTTAAACCTAATATGAATTTTATCAGTTAGTTAAGATTCATAAATGTAGCAAATTCATTATATCTAACCCGTATGCATGCTGGATGGCAGTATTGAGAGTACATTAGAATGTTACATTAATTGACGTCAGGTGTAAGAGGTGTTCCCAGTTCTAAGAGAGACGTAAATATACGTGTTAAGAAAGTGAAATGGTCAATCCTCCTGCCCTAGACACCTTGGAAAGGTGTCCAACGCGCAGAATTTTCATGGTCCCCAACTCCCCGACTTTAAAAGATAACCATGCTACTTTCCCATGGTATACGTGTTACAACTGCCTGCAGCCCATGTTACATGGGATAACCGTA
>NQII01014159.1:0-18719 GCA_002778355.1 Clitarchus hookeri | reverse complement strand
ACAAAGCCAGAGTTCGATATCTGTGGACATAAGTTGTAGAAGGGGGGCACGTGACAGCTATATTGCTTGTTCTGTGCAGTCAACTGCCTGACTGCCTGCTCTGCTGGCAAACAAACATGTGGTTGTGGGTCGACAGAGTACAGTCCAATGCCTCACTACCTACTTACTGTTGACTAATGCGAGCAGCTATTTGCGATGCTCATTATGTTTCATAACAAATATATAATTACTTCAACATTGATGAGTTATCTGAATTATACATACACTTTGGGGAAATTTTACTTCAAATTACATATTAGGCGAAATTTTGAATTAATAAAACTCTAAAGCATGTAAAATACCACTCTTATTTTTGGGAGCTAACAAATTTGATTTACATAAAATTTTGAATTAACCTAGATTGCATTAAATAGGCTGACAGAAGGTGGCATATCCACAAGTGAGATCACAGTGGCAAGACGAGCACGTGACATACGATAGCTGCGTCATGTGCGGAAACACTATGACCGCTGAGGAGGAGGGGACAGGCATAGTCAATGGTTATTGGCTAGCATTGACAGCATAAGGGATGGTCTTTATTTTGAATATGTGCTGCTTGCAATACAGTGCTTGCCAAGAGAAAATCAATGCACAGTAACAAAAAAAAAAAAAATGCAACAAACCTTTTTCAACACATTTCCCTCAAATTTTCAAATTTTTTGCTGTTCCTCAAAAAGGATATTAAAAGAGAGGTGGTCTTAATAAAAGGAGTCTCAACAGTGAGATTCTACTCTATATAAATTTATATTTCATAAATAAGTGTGTAACTTTTCCAGCAGAGACTTGTAAAAATTTCATGTACCCCTCTGGCAAAATGTGCTGTTTGGCTGCAATTGTCACTGTTGGGAGAAAGGGGGGAGGGAGGGCACATGGGTCAAAATTTGGCCATATCAGATTTTACAAACAACTGGGTGGTACAGAAAAATTTTGGGGATCCGTTAAGGTCTGTAAAATCAAGGTTTGACTGCATCTTCTGAAATCACTTTCATGGCCGCAGTGTGGTGGGCTAATCCTGGGAAGAACCAATGATGTAAGGGAAAAATTATAGTCAGACAAAATGGATGGGGGTACAGTTATTAACGTGTATGATTCTCTCATTACTTTTGTAAATGAAAATAAATGCTTGTTTAACATTTATAAAGTTATCAAGAGAAAAAATTTAAAAGTGGTCAACAAAATGAAGAAATGGAAGTAAGCCTAAAAGAATTAAAAAGCATAAGAGATTCTTCAGTGAGTCAAAGTCTGAAACTGAATGTAAGCCGGTTAATGAATGTTATCTGAATTCTGTCCTGCAGACCAGATGTACGACAAAACTGGATAGATAGATTGCCAGCAGAATTTAAGAACCAAATGTCTGTTTACAAAAAAAATTTCTCAGAGTTCTCATTTATATCACAGTAACTCATCCCGAATAAATTCAAAAATCAACTGACATATTGCAATAGATATATCCTTGTAATATAGGTTTAGAAGAAACATTAGGAACAGAGTGTATACACCTTAACAGTTTTCCCTTAAGAGGATGAAACTAACAGCCATTAATTACCACTTTAAAAAAAAATATTTGCCACTTGTATTGAACTCTGCACATTTTTTTTTAACATTTATTTATGCACTCCTGCTACAAACTGTTCAGCCAAAAAGTCTTTATCAGCATTTGCAAAAGTTGAAATTTATTTGCGTTCATCTTGTTATCAACTTGTACAATCAACACTCAAAAATATGAACTTTCATGGTCCCCAGGAAAATTGTTGTTACTTTGGAGAAGTTTTGCTATTTGAATTTGTATTCATTCTGTCCCAGCCCCACCCCTACACACAAAAATTGCATTACAATTTTACTTACGCCATTTTTGCATGGCTATAGCGGTAAATTACATGCTACATTTGTTAAATATAGTCAAATCGTTCCTGTGAATTGACTCGTAAGAACCAAGTGCTTGTAAAATAAAATTTGTATTATTTTCATTATTTTGACTTCCAAAAACCTAATTTTGTCAGTGTTCAGTTGTTTCTAAAGCAAAAATAACAGATTATTTTAATGAAATATTAATTTATTCTAATACTTTGATGCCCTCCGAGAGAAATTATAACCCAGACAGACATAAAGTCACCAAAAAAGAGCCTAAAAACAGCACGCCAAGCAACTTTTAGTGAACATAAACTATATTTTCACCGTCTCTTGCAGAGGAATAAGCCAATTTATTATTTAAATATTAACTGGTCATCACAGGTTCATTACCCTGTCCTTCGTGGGCTTTATACGTACTTGACGTAAGGGAGGTAAAAGGTAGATGCATGTACTAATGAAGTTGCAATTAGCATGGCTCCCTTTAGCCGTTGCTCTAACAAGCAGTGCACCAGTACAATTGAACCAAGCAACCTTGCCAAGGTGAATACAGAGGGGAAGGCAGCTAACCATGCCCCCCTCTGCCCTCTGACGGCACAGCTGTGCACACACCCTCCAGGCCAAATCTACACTGCTACGCCTCACTACGCCAAGCTTTTCATTCTCTGCACACAAAGAGAAACTGCATTATTTTCAGTAACTGTCTTGAAGCACCGAAAATAGATTTACATTCCAAGTTTAAGTTGGTTGGTTTCAGAAAACATGAATGATTCTGATGTATCAAAGGCAGACAAACATAATTTTAGTGAACTAAGTGTCAAAAGATTGTCATACTAGTGTTCAGGAGATGTGATTAGGATTAGTAAGAGTAAGTTTGTGTGTGTAGTAAATACAGTGAAGCACCACTTTAACGAACTTCACATTAAGAAAACAAAAATTTTGTTATAACGCACTACTGTTTTGGTCCTGACAAAAGACTATGCAATACAATGGGTTTTTGTTTCACTTTAACTAATTTTTATATTACGACTTCAGGCATAATATTAAAATATTCATGTTAACGAACACATTACGTCGTAATTCCATACTAATGTCATAAATTCAGAATTTTTTTCCTTAAGGTAACTGAACAGTTCATAGAATATGGCAATGTCTACAAAAAGAAGTCTTGTCATGGCCATGCCATAGCTATTCCACAAATGTTAACATGACTTGAGATGATGAAACCATTGAAAATTGTCACATAAAATGGCATCTCGGTACACGAAGCACTTATGGCAAAGCGGGTGAGCGAACTACATAGTGCCTTCTCTTGTAAAGCAGCTAGATCATTTTTCTCGTGTATGACATCTATGGTCTGTCTGAGGATGTTTGTTTGCACGCAGCATCAAGGTTATAATGTTTTATAATGTGAATAAATTACTGCACCACTAGCGTGCAGTTACTGCTTCAATATGCTGTGGAAATTTATAAATATAAGAACTGAGTCAAAAAAGATTTTGTGAAGCCAAACAGGTTATGTTGTTTTCAGTGAATATGAACTATGAACTGGCAATCTCTTATGAAACCTAATGTCTGTTGAAAATACAGGAACCGTATTCAAAAAATTGCAGCGGAATTTTTAAAAGTAGGCAAAAAACTATTGTACATAGTTTATAACTGTTACAAACAAGTTTTTGCCATGCAATTATGTTCCTAATGTTCAAAAAAATTACTTTACAGAGTAATGATGAGTCCTGTAGCTATAAATGTCATATACACCTCGGTTAAAATTTCTGTGTGTTTGCTTTTGCTATAAAGAACTTCACTAGAACAAACAAGCAAACATTTCTGATCCCTTCAAGTTTTTACAGTGAAATTTCACTTTAATGTATTTCAAAACAGTTATTAAAATGTTTGAAATATACGTGGGCTAAAAAAAATTCACTATCAACCACTTTTCTCTCTCTCCGCACATGGTCCATAGTTCGAGGCTGTTGTGTCCAGCACCAGTTGCAGATTGTCACTCTGCCCAACTGCATCATGTTGCCACACCTCTTCAAGACTTTACAGTCTTTCTCCACTAGCTTTATAGCTATGACCATTTGTTGCTCGAATATGAGTCCATTAGTCTCAGGGGTCACCCTCACCCCCTCCCGTGCAACAGCATCTACCGAGACTACTCTCTTTTACCTGTTAGGGTTGGCAACCTAGGCACAGTCCTTCTAGTCCTGAAAAAGATACACGCTGGATATGAGTTTCATATTGACTTGCTAATAGACATTATTCTGTTCTAATCTGTGTTTCTCTCCCACCTCTCTTCACTTACTTGACACCCTTTTTACCCCTTTCAACCCATTGTCAGCCAGTAACCTGAANCTCTCTTCACTTACTTGACACCCTTTTTACCCCTTTCAACCCATTGTCAGCCAGTAACCTGAACACTACTTCCAGGGTTGACACAAGCCACCTTCTCCCCCTTCGCCCTTCATGCATCACGCAGAACCAGCATTCCTCTTACGGAGAGGAGTGTGTGGCTGCTATTGAACCTTCTACGCTAACAATTTTCCGCCCTGCTTCAGTATTCACAGGGCAGCCCATACACAGTATTCCCTACAGATGTGGTATGCAAACTGTACCAAGAGGACTCTGAGCTGCTAGCAATTTCCCACTCACTCTGATAATAACAGAGGAACAGGGTTAGGGTGAGTTCCCCTTCCGTGGGTAGGCAGGCCCCTGTCAGGGCGCATAGATGGTANAAACTGTACCAAGAGGACTCTGAGCTGCCAGCAATTTCCCACTCACTCTGATAACAGAGGAACAGGGTTAGGGTGAGTTCCCCTTCCGTGGGTAGGCAGGCCCCTGTCAGGGCGCATAGATGGTAGTATCCTTGGCAGCTTGGATCTGTTTCCAGAGTTCCTGTGGTACCTCTCACTTCTGGATAAAGTTTGCATTTGTGGCCATATGCAATGTGGCCAGTACTTCTTTTGCCCCGATGAGCACTGTAATACAGGACGTGTCTCGTATGACCGCCTTCTCTTGTATGGCGATGACGTGTAGTGCCTCCTCCTTCACTTTGCCGGGGCTCTGGCCCCCGGATCTCGCTTTTCCAGATTCTGGGTTGGTTTCGCTGTATTAGCGAACTCTTTTCCCCCCTTTTGCTTCTGACATCCTTGTCAGACCCGTCTGCTTTGTAGCTTCTTTTGTAGTACTGGACAATCCCTATGGAAATGCCTAACAGGACAGTGCCAGTACTTAAATAATGATGGGGTAGGGCAGTGGTAGGCTCTGGCATTTTCCCCTTGTGCGGGGGCTTTGGTTACAGAGGCTTTCCTTGCGGAGAAGAGTGTGGTTTTGGGGCGAGTCTGCGCTCTTCAGATATCTGCTATGTCTGTTCCTCAAACTAGCATCCTTCTCACGAGCTCTTCCAGCGTCTCGGGTTCTGGATTCCGCAGATGTGAGCAAATCTCAGATAGCAGCAATTGAGTTATCAATTCCACCACGTCTAGTTCATCTTGCCCGGGATGAACAACGTTGAAAGATCATTACCTTGTGTAGGATGAACAGCTCGGCCTCCTCATTTTCTCTCTGGAACTGGCCGTACAACTCATTGGTGAGCTGACCTACCAAGCCGGGGCCCGAGAAATGTGCTATAAGCCGCCCAGTTGGTGACAAACACCCGTATTTCCGACATCATTTTCCTGCTTCTTCCTGGAGCTGGTCTTCGCCTTAGGCATCCATAGGGCTCTAGGTAGAGGCATTCTTTCAAACTCAGTCACGCAAGCCTGGAGGAATTTACGCAGGTCCTCCTGCTATGTTTTTTCCGCGTATTCGGGCAGCAGCATGTGGTCGAGAACCGGAGGACGTATGTCTGATACTAGTTCTGGTTGGGGTGGTACCCACTTTGATGAAATTCTGCATATTGGACACTTAAAAATTAGACCTTCTAGGTCTATTGTCTTATCCTCCCATCCAAAACAGAGATGGTGGTAAGTGCATGGGCATTCATGGCAGGCTACTCGATAGAAGCATTTGCCAGGGTATCTAACGTAATCACATTGACGATATCTGTCTCTGCAATTCGGGCAATGATACCCCAGTCCATCAGTGTCTCTTTCCTGGTCCTCCCAACCTAGGCACATATAATGGAAAGCAGCGTCACAGTGCACACACGTAATGTAGTATTGACCTGTTCCGGAACACTCTTCCACTGTACAAATTTTCCTTATGCTCTCCTCAGCATATTCGGCTGAAACCACTTTGGTTCTATCTAAGGGCACCACAGAGGCTTCCCGGACTTGATTACATTGGCCACGTAGCCTCGTCGATTTCTCTCTGTAGCCCCATGTTGGGCACCAAGAAAGAAATAGCTTGATGCCCCACCTAATGGGTGTTATTTGCGTGGGTTGATGTCGTAGTTCTCATCAACTGTTTTTCAATTTCAGAGATAAATTTCTCTACGTCAAACATTATGAGCAATTGAGTGACACTCACCTACACAGCATGGAACAGACTAAATTGAAAACATGCTGGTGGGTTAGCAGTTCATCTATTTTGGCTACAAGTTGAGATGTACACATGTTCAACACAACATGCTGCATTCCACCCGACAAAACGACTACCAATGCAGTCACCTTCACGTGTAAAATGTTTGTATAGTTTGCGGTGTTTGACCACATGGGTTACATTCTAACATGTAACCAGCCATGTGTTGCCCACCATGTTTTTGATGTTGGTCTGTTAGCCATTAAAAGAAAACTGTTTTCTTTGCCTTATTTGTATGTTTGTATATGTGCTTATATGTAATGTGTGTATATGTGTGTACGTATACACAAAGGTTGTTTCAAAAAAGATGGGCGCTGCTTACAGGATGAGTAGTACGTAATGTATCAAGGAAAAAATATTAACAAACATATGGCTGATTAAGCTTCCCTTCTGCGAAATTGCCCTCTAAAGCTAGTGGGACTTGCTATGGTGGACAGAGTATGTATTCCAGATGCCGACAATAATGAAGTATACTGCAGCAGTGTGCCGGCCAGACCAGTTGTGTTTGCAAAGAAGGTAATTGTGGTAGATGTGTTGTATCACCAAGTACGTGCGTCAGCAATGAAATGGAATACACTTATGCAGAAAATACAGACATGATCCTAATGTATGCGTGCGATAACTGTAATTGTGCGGCGGCGAGATATTGGTATATGAACACATTCCCAAATCGACGACACCCAAACAAAACAACATTTCAATGCATTCATGAGTGACTACAGGAAACAGCGGACGACTGCGACACACCAACCACAATGTATATGTGGTTTTAGAGTTAAATTGTTAAATACATGTTTTAGTGTATAAAAAATATGGTTTAGTCATAGTAATGTGTACTGGCTCCAGCATAAGATAAGGCAACCATGCCTTTAATTGCACCTTAAACTTAAAGCTGTTAATAAATAAATGTTGCCTGCAAGTAAACGGCAGCACGCAGTGCATGCTCTTTGTTCTGGCCAGTGGTTGCTAGGTGCCAGACAGCAGTATTGAACTGGACAGTGTGCACGCAGCTCTGCCACCAGATGGCATTCCAGCCTGCAAAAGATCAGGTAATGAACCTATGATAAGAAGTTCATAATAAAATAAAAAATGTCTCTTTTTCCTGCAAGGAGCCAGTGGAAATGTAGATCATGCTTACCAAAACTTGCATGAAAGGCTGTATTCGAGCCTTTTTTTGATGACAAAGGGAGGACCTACATGTCCATCTAGGGTATAATTTCTCTTGAAAGATGTAAAAACATTCAACCAAGCTAATATTTCATTAAAACAAATGTTACTTTTTTTTTATAAACAATAGAACAGGGACACAATTTTAAAGTTTTTGGGGGAGTCAAATTCAATCAAAATAAGTCACATTTGATCTTAGAAGTGTGTAGATCTTACAAGTCAATTCATGGGAACCATTTGACTATATTCAATAAATATAATGTGTAATTTTGCTGCTAAAGCAGTGCAAAAATACACTAAGTAAAATTTTTATGCAATTTTTGTGTATAGTGTTTGGGGGTGGGTCATAATCTGCCTAAATTCAAATAATGACTCCAAAATAATTACCATTTTCTTGAGAATTATAAAGGTCATTATTTTGAGACCTGACTATTAAATAACAAACCAGGTATAGTCCATTCATAGTTACTTGTAGCTTTTTGAAGCCCTGGTTAAGTTCTACTTTGAGGATAATTCTCTGCCTCATGCAAACAAGGCTTAACTAAAGGCCATTTCACAAGATCAAGTATTTCATTGAATTCAACAAACTTAATTCAACTTATTGAATACAGAAAATGTTCACATACACTTCAATGAAGTGAATTCAATATAAATTGAATTATTACTTCAAAGTTTAAAGGCTTTTCATACATGGAGCTGTATTCAAAAAATATTGAAGTGGCAACTTAAAATATTTTCACAAATATAGGAGTTTAAAAAAATTATAATTAAGTTCAATAATTTTTTTAACAGCTACAAATCATACACTATGCGAAAATAATGTCAAAATCAAAACCAACCTTTTTTTCTTGTGATTACACATTTAATTTGCATTAAATAAATATAGCAAATATTTTTTTACCTCAAATGTACATAAATTACTGTATTAAGACACTGTACTACACTGAAGAACCAAAAAAACTTGTATACCTGCCTATTAACGTGTAGGGCCCCCCGAGCATGCAGAAGTGCCGCAAGACGGCGTGGCATGGAATCGACTAATGTCTGAAGGTATGCAGGAGGCAATTCCCACCATGAATCCTGCAAGGCAGTCCACAAATCCAATCTGCGCCCGTTTGAGAAAGGGTTGCACATCTATCACATTTAATGATTCTCGTCGGTTGTCGTTTGTCCCGTTCTTTCACGATTTTTTCCCGGCCGCAGCGATGTCTAAGATGTGATGTTTTACACGATCCCCAATATTCACGGTACACTCGTGAAATGGTCGTACGCGAACATCCAAATGTTATCGCTACCTCGGAGATGCTATGTCCCATCTCTCGTGCGCCGACTATAACACCACGTTCAAACTCACTTAAATCTTGATAACCTGCCATTGTAGCAGCAGTAACCGATCTAGCTGCCGACCACATCGCGTTACTCTGATTGGTTCCATACCTCTGTTATTTGCATACACACGCCTATACCAGTTTTTTTGGCTCTTCGTGTATATAATTATAATTTTTTTAATAATTCATAGTGCCAATTGAAAGGCAAAATGGCCATGATTATGATGTCCAAGTGGCATCACACAGCATTCAAGGAATTGGATTTAATAAATTTGAATTAAATTTGAAATTAACTTTGATTACGTGAAAGGGCGTTAAGTCTAGAAAATTACACCAAACTGACAACGCGCTACATGTGTGCATTCAGTTGAATATTATTTTGATTGAGAACTATTTCTTACTAGGTTTTACCAACACAACTATTTTCTCCCTGCTCTTATAGATATTATTACACATTTAATTTTTATATTTTCTAAATAAAATTTAAGTAAAAGGCCGATTAAATTAAAAATAAAATATTGTTGTGTTAATGGAAATATAAAAAAGCATTTGTGATACGTGACATATTTAGGAAAAACCAAACACACCATACATAGAAAACACATGTATACAAAATATTCCATGCCCTCAAACATGCACGCACATCTTCAATGTAGTTCTTCCGGACTGCTTCACTCATCTCCTTCACTATTTTCAAGCGCTGATTAAGGGGTGCCTCTGGGCTCAGATCTTTGACCACATCAGCCGTTAGAGAAAAATCTACTCTTCCCTTGAAATTCCCTGCAGAAAAAGGATGTAAAAACAATTATAAGTTAGAATACATTTATTCACATAGGATAGGTCTAAATTGAAATTGCATAAGTATACACACATACCATAAAATAAAGAGGATCTAGTAATTTAACAAATAATCTCCCACTATCAAGAGAGCAATTACTATAAATGGTTTACCTTTATCATTAACACAAAAACTTCCACTCTGCTAGGCAACCTTTCCCATAAATAAACAAGAAGTTACTGATAACTAATGAGCCTACTTTCCTCTGCATGGGTGCAAATAAATGTTAGTGAAGTTCTTAAAAGCTTAGATGGTACGTAGGCATTGATGTCTCATTGACAGCAATATCATTATAGATTAAACCAGAAACATGTGAAACAGTACGAAGATAATTAAAATACACAAATGACTTACCCGGGAATCAAATTCAGAAAAACTCGTAAAATTAAGGTAGCTTGCAATCAACTGCACCATGGAGGTAGGATTCGGAGCATCAAATTCAGATGTAATCAGTCTAATGTTATAAATGATAAGGTTCACTAACCTAAAATATTTAAATGGCCATAATTTTGAAAATAAGTGTCTCAGCCACTAAAAACACATAAGATTACAGGGCCTACCATAATGCTACTAATGTGAAAAATTTGGTGTAAATTGGTTGATTGGTACCCAAGATAAGGCATAAAAACCTAATTTTCTTAATTGATGATATCTAACAAAACAACCTAAAAAATGTTCTTAATACTATGTGTTTAATAGATACTGTCAGCATAAAAAGTTTGGTTGAATTTGGTTAAATTGTTAAATAGAAATGCCAAATATATCAAAATATTTATATGGCTGCCATTTTGAAAATCAACGTCCAACACCATTAAATTATGTAACTTTCTGTATGTGTGCAAAATTTTGTGGAAATTAGTTGAATTATTCCGGAAATATGACAAAATGTTCATTTTACTCACCTGACAATAGCTTGTAAAAAATACTGCAAAAATACCTCTGTATGCATAAATTATGATTCAATTAATACTGTTTGCATAGAAAATTAGGTTGAATTTTGTTGAAACATTTCATAAATATAACAAATTAATATAAATTATTTATATAAACCACATTAAAACATGCCTGCCACACACAACACAAGTTAATTTACATACCCTACTGTAGCAATACTTGCATGAAATTTTGGTATGGATTGATTGATTGATTGATTGATCCTCAAGATATGGAATAAAACCTCCATTGTTCATGTGACGATCTTCATAAATGGAGGGCAAAAAGTTTATGTATTAGCACATTCCAAAATTGTCATAGATACAATATACAAAGTTAAATTTTAATGTGTACATAGTTTCGTAGATATAGCACAATAAGATAAATTTTTTGTATAGGCATCATCCAGAAAATAAGAGACGTCCACACCTAAAACATATAAATTAATATAGCGTACCAAATACAACTTCTTCACCAAACTTGAAAAAAATTGGTTGATTGTTTCCTGAGATATTTAATAAAAACTGTACTATTTCATGTAGGGCTATCTTCTAAAATAGCAAAGAAATGAAGCTTTCCATAGAAAATGTTCATGGATATAACTTATAGTGTCAAATACAAATTTAAGTTTAAAATGTTTATATGAGCACTATTTTGAAAATATGTGTCTGACACTCCCAAAGTTCATAGTTTATCAGTTTACATAGCATGCTATAGTGCTACTTGATTGCCAAATTTGGTATAAATCTAGTGTTTTTCGAAGATATTGCGTAATTCTAATTTTCCATATGGAACTATTTTACAAAATGGTGGACAAAAGAGATTTTGTGTGGATACATTTGATGGTTGTAATATACACAGCCAGAATAGAAAAATTCATTGCAAATAATTACATGGTTTTAACGATTTAACATATAAAACTAAAATAGCTATATGGATGTCATTTTTAAAATAAGTGCCTAACATACCTAACACATGTCAGTTAACATTACCTACAGCAGTACTACTTGTTTGCCATATTTGGTAGAAACTGCTCAATTGTTTCCTGAGATATTACAAAAAATTTTTTATTAATTAATGTAGCACTATATTACAAAACGGCAGACAAAAGTGGTTGTTTGACTTATATGATGCTTGTAATAGATACTGTCAGGATACAAAATTTGGTTGAAATTGGTTAAACGGTATAGTAGTTATACCAAATAAACCTAAAATATTTGTATGGATGCCATTTTGAAAATAAGTGTTTAATAAAGTTCAATTACTTATATTTTCTTGGCCTGTTATAGTATTATTTACGTGGCAAATTTGGCAAAAAATTGGTTGAGTAGTTTTAGAGATATTACGTAAAAGCTTTATTTTTCATGTGGCGCTACCTTCCGAAATGGCGGACAAACAACATTCTCCTTTGAATTCAATGCTTAGACCTTGCTGTCAGTACAAAATTTGGTTCAAATTGGTTGAATAGTTTCCAAGATATGACATATTATCCTAAATTTTAAAATGGCCACCATTTTGAAAGTCTGGCGTAGTCGGAAACTATAAAAGTCAGGTGTGTTTACTTAGTTCTATAGGTGTACAGAGTTTGGTGAAATTCGGCTCACACGTTCAAAAATTGAAGAAGGGACACAAACGCACAGGGACACAGGCAGGAAAGTGATCTCATAAGCCTTTCTTTCCTACGGAAAGCAGGCTAAAAAGTTACTATATAAAATTATTCCTTTTACCTACAAGAGGAGTTAAAAAAAATCAGTTATTGATGTCAGCTCAGACTAGCTTACAGTTGGTAATCAAATTCATTTCAGAGATCTTCATTGAGCTCTGCACTGACCAGAAAATTTCTAAAACACCCATTTCACTAAATAATTCTTGCAAAGACATCACTTTGTGAACAGAACCAACATCATGTTGGTATGTGAATGGACCTTCACCAAATATGCTAAATAAAGGATAAAAGTATGTTGCTAATTGATATTAACAATACAAGTTGTTTCAAGAGAACTAGGATCCCAGCACAAACCCCTACATCATCCTGAAAGTACTCTGCTTTTTCCAACCAACTTAACAGTTAGCAGGAAACACTCTGGCAGGTACGTTCACTTCACATTCGTGACATCCTGGCTATTCTGTGTGACTGTCATATGAAGTGCATTTCATCATTCCAATAGTGCTGTCCTTTACACCAAATGAACCAATGTATATTGTTTGTACTATAAATGTTTAAATTTGTGAGAAGCTTGTAATGACGCAGTATTCTTAATTTTCGGGACACGTGTTTCATTTTCTTTCGCTTTGTTAAGCGTCATAATATTTTTATCGGGTTTGAAATTAAAAGCCGTGGTGGTTCGTTTTACCGTGACAGTACGTTTATCGGGCATATGTTTGCTGTATCGTTTCGAAAGTTTTAGTTTTGGTTAAGCGTCATTATTATTTAGAAACTTTCAGACTGTATCGACAAGTTTTGTACGAGAAGTTTGTTTATCTTTATCTTGACGGCGCAGTTAAGCGGGACACAGCGCAGTTTGGATGACACTGTTGGCAGATGCCGGCTGCCATGCCCTTATCTTAGAAGGGGGCGATAGGCCTGCAGAATAAATACTCAGGGTGTCTATTGCCTAAAAAAGAAAAAGTAACCAACCGTCAGAGAAGACGCATCGGGCGTGAAGAGCTTCACCCACACCGGCAAGCACCCGCGGCCACTGAATCTTTTTTCACTTCATTTATTTTTGGCTTGAAGTATTAAATTCTATTAAATTATTTCCGCCGGTGTGGGAGGTCGCTACGGTGCCAGGAGGGAACGAACGTCCCTCCTGCCTTCATAACTTCTTCTTGCGGTGCAAGTTTTTGAGACATGAATAATTCGTAAACGACTGTGGTGCTGTTCTGCACTTGTCTATTTATCTGTGAACGGTTCATACTCTGCATACCTGAACTTCATATGTGAACTGTGTCACTTAACTGATAAATAAAAGTATGGAACAAAACAAAACCAGAACTTGACTTTATTTCTTATTTAATTGGCGTCCATTTTAAAGAGTTTGTGTTACTCCGTCTTGAGCTAGTCGAGTGGTAATCAGCAACTTAAAGCCGGCTGTAACTGTGCGTGTGCCAACGTTACAAGCTGCTTAAGCAAGCCTCACATGATGCACTATTCCATAGCAGTTACAATTCAGCCTTTTCTGGAGGGGTCTAGCTCAGTGTGTAACAATTTTCATACCCATGAGCATGCCAAAAACCATAATAGAATGTGTTCCAAATTTCTACTGTACTAATGGTGCTACAATACTCAAGATGGCAGACACCTGAGTAACCTCAGGTTATACATGTTCATTTGTGAAAAGGTTACAGGTTCTGAAAAAAAAATTTTTTTAAAACAAAATGAAACTTAATGTGAATGTAAGTATGTAACAAACATTTCAAATAACTCACATGATCATAACAAAACAATAAACATAACTTTAAAACATATGTGGCAACTGTCTCATTATATCCAGCTACATCCCATTACAAGACCTTAGTTCAAGTTGTGTGCATAGCTCAGAGGGTTGCTGCAATGTTTCGCATTGTCAGTTATTAAGATTCAGAATTCCAATCCCAGTCTGGTAACCAAATTTTTTTTAGTTGTTTTATGCAATATTTTATGCTGTTTATAATGTATGTTCTTATTAGAAAAGTTTTATTTCTAGAATTCGTTTGTCTAAGTAATAATACCCTAGTAACTGTACAGTGCCGTTGACTGATTGTGATTTGCTAACCAAATTAACTAGTTTTAAAGTAGACAAGCTTTATAGCATAAATAATTTTAACAGACACACATAAAAGCCTTATTTTAATACTAAGATATTTTTGTTTTCTTAAGACTTTGAACCAGGAAGCACAAGAAGGGGAAGAGAAAAATGTTGACTTTAAATTATTTATTTGTATGTATAAACACTATTTGTAAATGTATAACCAGATATGTTTATTGTGAAACCTTATATTATGTACTTTATATGACTTGTTCAATACCTATATATTATTAAGTATGTAAAATATACCAAATGACTGTAATAAAACAAGTTTGATTATCATGCTTATTACAGAAAAATATGATGATAATTTCCTAACGTTTTAAGGAGAGGCATAAAATGTCCATCGTACCGAATACGTGAATACTTCCTGACTATTACTCAGATGATTTTCCATACATTAATAGTATTCATACTCAGAAACTAAAATAAGTACATTCTTCAAAAGAGAAATAAATTATTTTCAGAATTTTTGGATGCACCACAAAGGCCTAAAGTTAATATTTGATTGCATTTGTACCCCTGCCATCTGTGAGCTGTCTGCCATTAGCTAGTTATTTTCGCTGGTATTTACAATTTTCTGTTAGCACTTTAGGTAACATGCAAGTATGAACTAATGCATTCTTTCTTCTCTTCTGCTATAGAAATTGGTATGCCTTCTATTATGCCCACAGGTATTATATGAGGATAGCTTTAGCAATGGCAACCAATTACTTTCAAATCTCAAACTTTTGTGAAACTGACAATGCTGCCAAGGGATCAAAGGAAAATCGCAACTTTGTGGTGAGTGATGTGACTGAATATAAGCAATTCTATTGTATCATTTATTCAGATTTACCATGCTTAACAGAGCTATCCAATACGGTCCCTAATGCTAGTCAATGATGCTTCCAGGATCACAATATTCTTTTCATACTTGTGTAAACCCTGCCAGTGATACATACTGTTACAATGTGGTAGCCGCATATTTTTGACAAAGTACTGTATTTTCCTAAAAAAAAAAATTTGGTAACAGTCCAAACAAATTTTTAAAAAAACACTGGAAATATTTTTTAAATTTTTTGGGCTCCACTGGAATTACAGTGAGTCATGGGTCCATTTTTTTGTAATTAGCCTACATCCTGAAAAAANTAATTTTTTGGGCTCCACTGGAATTACAGTGAGTCATGGGTCCATTTTTTTGTAATTAGCCTACATCCTGAAAAAAACTTAAACGTGGTCAGGAAAACTGAAAAGTAAAATTATAAAAATCATAAAATTAAAACCGATAAAAATGTTAAAAGAAGCTAAACATGTCATCCTACATACAACACAAATGCCTAGAATAACCTAAAAATACACAAAACAAATGTATGAAAAAAATATGAAACAGGTGGGTGCATGCTGCCCTCTGCACTCACTTTGCTTGCGTTCCAGGAAACAAGGTGGCACAGATTTGTGTCAATCACTTTCAAGGAGCTAGTTGTAGACTTTTCTTTTATTGTCAGGGTCTTGGCTTTTTTCTAATGTTGCTTACAGCCACCATTGGCTCAGAAAACTGATTAGATACAAATTACCACCACTTTGCCTCCTAAAGNTTCTAATGTTGCTTACAGCCACCATTGGCTCAGAAAACTGATTAGATACAAATTACCACCACTTTGCCTCCTAAAGTACAAGCAGGTAATCACAAAGGGCCACAAGCATTCATCTGCATCATATCTTTGTAGTTTTTAGGTAAACATTTTTGTGAGCAAGATGATATACTTAAATTTTTTTGTCATTTTACAAATACTACTTTTTACTTTTTTTCTTAATGTTTAATTAAGGCTTCTGGGTACAGTGGGGTGAACTGCAAAATTAACTTTAGGGTCACTCAACATGAAATAAAATTTTACAAAAAATTGGAAACTACACCATTTTTAATTTTGATAAAAATTAGTTCCTATGTTACCCTACCCTCAAGGTAAAAGAAAAAAAATTAATTTAGATTTTTACGTACAAGTGGATGATGGGAGCCATTTTCCATACACACTGCAAGCAAATTTCAGTTTTATGAGGTTTATGCAACTAGCTGTAACTTTTTTAATAAGTCACCTATTGTGGAGTTTTTAGTGTAATTTAAAAGCTTACATAAGATACCTGCATGATTACAAATACACACAAATTTGCTGACACTCAGACTTAAAAGAAATAATAATAATAATAGTATTACGTGTAGCTGGTCTGCGCAGCTGACCTTGACCCGCCCCACACGAGCGGGTCAAAGAGAAGGAGAGCGTAGTGATGATAACGGGGCAGCAATTCGATGGAATGTTTTGAATGGCATGCGAACGAACCAAGTATCTGTTACAAAAAGCAAACCAAAACGATAATCCCTTTTGTGGCACGGGCTGCTGACGCTGGTTGTATTGATTTCTGCATTTATCTGAAGAATACTCTGAATTACTGACCTAGTTTTCTCAGCGTGATTCGGGGTGGTTGAACCATCCATATGGTCAGGGCGAACAATATAAAAGTGTGACAGGCCTCCAAACCGCAGAGTTAATGAGTGAATGAGTGACTTGAGTTCCGAGCGATAGATGAGCGGCGAGAGAAGTGACCAGCAGAAGGGAAATCTGCGACTGCGAGTATCAAGCAGTGAAGGGTGCGGCTGGAAAACTAGACTATTGGACTAGATGTATGAGTGAAAGACATCACAAATGGTGGCAACAGATAGACTGAAAATGTGTTAATGGTGAGTATGAGTTAATTGACTGTACCCTTACCCAATCAGACACATAAGAAGGATGTTAATTAGAGCTGAAATAGACATTAAATATTGCGCTCACTGTTAAATAAAAAGAGTAATAGTGGAGACAAATAATTTAATGCTGCAACTAATAGCTGTGTGAATAAATAAGTAATCAAATTTAGTTATTTTATTTTTATTAAGACCTCCATACCACACAAACTCAGAAACGCCCCTCAGGCACCCTTGTAACACTGGTGTCAGAAGTGGGATGGAGGCAATTATAAATTAACAAGTTGTAAATAAAGTAAAGCTATAAGCAAGTAATTAGTGATATTCAAATAAATCAATTAATTGTAATAGATGTAGCCTGCAAAATCAAGACTGTTTTGTACAATTATCATTGTGAATGTTAACTAGAAAAATGTCTACAGAACTGGAAGCACTGCGAGTATTAATTGAGGGATTAAGCAGCCAAATGAGCGCAAGAGCAAATAGGTTGAGGGACGATGTAGATAACCAAATTAGCAGTGTGAAAGAAAGTGTAAATAGTGTAAATGAGAATGTAAATAGCAAGATAACTACTGTAAGCGATTAAGAAGACAAGAAATTAGATCATGTAGATAGGAAAATAGGCACTGTAAGTAAAAATGTAGACAGGAAAATAGACTCTGTAAATAAAAAAGTACACAGGAAAACAGACTCTGAAAATAAAAATGTAGACAGGAAAGCAGACTCTGCAAATAAAAATGTAGACAGGAAAATAGACTCTGTAAATAAAAATGTAGACAGGAAAATAGAAAGCATTAGCGAGTTTGTGAATGACAGTGTAAATGTAAGAATGGGCAGTGTCGAAAATGAAGTGAAACAGGAAACAAGTGTGATGTAGAAGGAATGGCAGGAATTTCTGCAGCAGCGGAATTCTACTAGCACAACATCACCAGCCGAGAAAAAAGAGGAAGCAGTACAAGTCGTAACCAACACAGCAACCTCAGAGGACAGTCAGCAGCTCTGCAGTATTGGTGTCGCGCAGCCAGGAGTGGGGAAGGGGATCTCAAATAAAGCAGCCCCTTACGATAGCCAGACTTCATGGCGGGAGTACCAAAACCAGTTCAAAATAGTCGCAACCCTAAATGGCTGGTCAGCCGGGCAGCAGGCTTACTATCTCACAGCCGTACTGAGAGGTCCTGCATTGAGCATACTACAATCTCTGCCAGAGTGACATCGTCTGGAGTATCCTACACTGGAGTCAGTCTGGGAGCTACGTTTTGGCGACCGGTACCTGCGACATGCCCATCAAGCACAACTACGAAGCCACACCCAGCGACCAGAGGAGCCACTACAGGAGCTATGGCAAGACATCATGCGGTTGTCTCAACTATCTCTGTAAGTGTGTCCCGAGGAAGCACATGACATNTGCAGGAGCTATGGCAAGACATCATGCGGTTGTCTCAACTATCTCTGTAAGAGTGTCCCGAGGAAGCACATGACATCATCGTAGTTGGCTTCTTCATCAATGCCATCAGCAACACAGAGGCACGGCA
>NQII01014158.1:6244-17853 GCA_002778355.1 Clitarchus hookeri | reverse complement strand
AACCTGTTATATTGCTAATATATGCACATATTTGTTTATTAATTGTAATGATTTACCATGTAAGCTATGCACTCTTACTATGTATTGTGTACATTTTCTCATAAAGTTAAATGTTTATTTTACCATGGTAATATTACTATGTTATAATAATTTATATAATTTGACAAATCCCAATCCAGATTGACTAGGATATATGAATTATGCTAAAATAAACTAAAAGTAAAACTAAACCTCTTCCCTTGTCCCCAGTAGACTCCTAAAACAAAAAAAAAAGAAAGGGATGGGGGAATGTGACTCCATAGTTAAACAGCCTGTAACGAGCATAGGTGCATAGCGGTGCACCAGAGAGCACTTTTTCGCAGTACCAGGTAGTGGTATTTGCAGTCGGCTATAATATTACATGGCGCACCGCACCTTCCCGCAGCGCGACTGCCACCTGTTGGGCGAGAAACTTTGACTTCTTCGCCTTGAAGGGCCTTCTTCGTTTTCAAGGTGCAGTATCTTGAAGGCTTGAGGTTGCAGTCACAGTTTTTGTTCTTGCTGTGAAGGGATACTGAACCCTGAGGGTATCGTCTCGCCCATGTATGCTGACAGAGAGCATGTTGGCCGTAGATGTGCAACATTTGAGACACCCTAGGGTGCATGGTATAATTAAATTATGGTTAATAAATTGTGTGGGGGAGAGTTTATAGCTGTCTGTATTTATGTTTTGGCTTGCTGGCGTCACGAATAGTCGCTGTGGGAACAGTTTACAATAAAGCACCTTTTTAACTTTTGTGCTCGATGAAAATGTTTTTTATGTGCATATAATTTATTTATATGTTTTAAGAGTTTTTAATTTTTTTATTGTTGTTGTACCTCGTGATTAGCTTGTTTTTAGGAAATTTACATAAATTTCTATGAAATAAATTTAGCCATCATCGTGTAAGGATGACGTTTTTTGGTATAGCGGTTAGGCGCTGTGTCGCAATGTATGTTATATAGGTTCAGAAAGTTAGCTACGTTGCGCATTGTCCTTTTTTTATATTCTGTTTACTATCGTACATATATTATGGCTATACTGGTTGTCTCCGAAGCAATGTCAAATTTTTTATTAAATTTTGCAGCTTTAAGTTTTTATGATTATAATCATTGTGGATATAAATTTTTTTTTTTAATTTTTTTCTAATTGAAATGCTTATATGACATATCAAATACAAGTATTATGGAACGGGCTGGAGTAGTGCTGATGAAATTAGAGCCAGTTTGTGATCGGATGTTAGTCAAGGTGAGCAGAAGTTGTATTGTACACTAACCTAGAATAAAAAGGTTTTACACTAAACTACGAATGTAGGATTGTAGGGATTTAAAGGAACCATAAAACACACCAAAAGAAGGTAAATTGACTCACCTAGATAGGGGGCTAGTATAATTCCTCTGACGTTAATAGACGTAAACAAACATATTTCGCAAGTTTTTTTNACTCACCTAGATAGGGGGCTAGTATAATTCCTCTGACGTTAATAGACGTAAACAAACATATTTCGCAAGTTTTTTTTATGTTCTACTTATTTTAACATTACGCCCTCTTGAATATGAACAAGGTAAGCTGTGCAGAATCCATTAATGCAACTTTTTTTGGTCTCGGACGTTTCTTTCAGAAACGTAAACAAACTGGCTATACTGCTCATTTCGCAATTTTGTTCAATTTTTTTAATATGTTGTACTTATTTTAAAGCTACGCCCCTAGTATATTCGGTAATTATCTAGTTTAGGGGCTTTTCTGAAAAACACAATAAAAATTTAAAATTATGATATATTTCTACTCTACTAATGATGCAGAACACGAATATACTAGGGGCATCGCTTTAAAATAAGTGCAACATATTTTAAAAAATTGAACAAGTTTGTGAGATGACTGTTTCTGACAGTTTGTTTACGTTTATGAACGAAACGTTTTATGCCAACAAAAGTTGTTTTAATGAATTCAGCATAGCTTACCTAGTTGATATTGAAGCGGCCGTAGTGTTAAAATAAGTAGAACATATTAAAAAAAACTTGCGAAATATGTTTGTTTGTGTCTATTAACGTCAGAGGAATTATACCAGCCCCCTACCTAGGTGAGTCAATTTACATTCTTTTGGTGTGTTTTACGGTTCCTTTAAATCCCTGCAATCCTACATTCGTATTTTAGTGTAAAACCCAAACATCCTAGGTTAGTGTAAAACCCAAACATCCTAGGTTAGTATAAAACCCAAACATCCTAGGTTAGTGTAAAACCCTACTATCCTAGGTTAGTTTAAAACCCTAACATCATAGGTTAGTGTAAAACCCAACAATCCTAGGTTAGTTTAAAAATGTAAAATAGTGATTTGCCCATCGTGGGGTTAGGTTTTGTTAGGTTAGGTGGGCACATATTACGAAATTAGTCGGACGTTAATGCCCCTAGTATATTCGTGTTCTGCATCATTAGTAGAGTAGAAATATATCATAATTTTAAATTTTTATTGTGTTTTTCAGAAAAGCCCCTAAACTATATAATTACCGTATATTCGTGTTCTACGTGATTAGTAAAGTAGAGATATATCATAATTTTGATTTTTTTTTTGTTTTACAGACCAGCCCCTAAACTTAATAATTACCGCAAATCAAAGCTGGTGAAGCGGGTATATAATGCAACAGACATGCTGGCTGTATACAGTATGCTTCCTGCTGTCATGGGTAAGGGAAGCAATTTAATAGAGTTGCATAAAGGGATGATCATCGGCTTTCGGGCCAAGGGAGGACAGCATTTCGGAAACAGTGACGTTTGTGAACCGTTCACGTGCCTCTGTGGTAAAGCTGTATCGTGAGTGAACGAATGGCACCATTGGGAATAACAGTCATGGTAACTGCGGAGCTCTACGCGCCATTGATGTCTGAGGTGAACATTGACTATGGCAGTGCTTGAAAGCCAACCAACAGGCTACAGAGGAACAGCTCACCATCCAAATGAACCAGGGTGCATCCAGACACATGTATACCGCAACAGTTCAGCTAATCCTTCTGCGAGTGGGGCTCTGGACTAGACGGAGGGTGGCTGCACCCATGCTAACACAGGTTCATCAACGGACACAACTGGAATTTGCTCGACAGTATGGCGACTGGACCGCTACTGATTGGCGTCGGATAGCCTCCTCAGACGAGTCACTGTTTCAGTTACATAGAATGAATGGACGTCAGCATGTCCGGCAAGAAACGTCTGAGAACCGACAACCTGCATCCATTGCTGGACGAACACGAGGCGGTGGGGGCAGTGTTATGGTCTGGGGAATGTTCTCGTGGTATTCTCTAGGTCCCATCATCCGTGTGGAAGGCACCCTTGATCAATTTGGTTATGAATCATTCTAGACAATCACGACTCCCTGTTAATGTTTATTGTATTTCCTCTGTAGGATGAAATTTTCCAGCTCGATAATGCGCCTTGCCACATAGCTAGAAGTGTCCGCAAGTGGCTAGAAGAGCACGATCAGGACTTCAAAGTTCTTCCCTAGTCGCCAAACAGCCCTCAACTCCAGCCAATTGAACATCTGTTGGACCACTTTGATTGTCGCGTACGCCATCTGTCTCCTTCACCACGAACCCTTCAACAGTTCTGGAATGCACTGCAGACAGTATGGCCCCAGATTTCCATGGAGACCTATCAGCACCTGACTAAGTCACTGTCAGCTCGTCTAGCTGCTGTCCGTGCTGCGAAGGGAGGTTACATGGATACTAGCAGGTGATCAAAATAATGGGATTTGACAGTGTATTTATTCTGTTTGCTCCTGCTGTTACTTCCTGAAAAAAGTGTTTGGCAATGTTTCGTAATTTGTGTATAGTTCAGCAACCTAGAGATATTGGTTTTGCTTGAAAGCCAGTTAAATTAATAAAAATAGCAGCTAATATTTGCCATTAAATTTAAATAGCATATATATATATATATTATATAGAAAAAGCTAATTTTACTATGGGTAGGGAGATATTTGCGAGAGAACATTTACTTATGTGAGGAATTGTGTAGGTGGTGGAATATCTCACCCTCTTGCAAAAAGTGCATATGCATTTCTTTCACGGCAGCTCCACGCCACATCAAGAGTCCCTTCCATATGACTTATTGCACTGTAGTGGTAAGGAAGGGTTTCACAACTAAAGACTTTCACTAGATGTGTCCCCATCTGGTGAAACAGTTTTGTGTTCCTATACTATATAGCAGGACTGTCGCATAACATATTCACATCCTTTACACAGTTATTAGTTTCACATTCAATATTATTGGTTCCAGATGAGCACAAATAGCAGAAGGGTCATGTCTGAGCTTACAGGCCATTATACAGTAATATTTTAACTTCAGAAGCGACGATTCTGTACACTTGTAATACACTAACACGGTATGAAGTGTAATTCCTCACTTACAACTTCCAAAATACACTTGACTATATCACTACTGTATTTACTCTATTTATTTTCTGAGAAATCTATGTGAATGAGCACATCTTCATGTGATAAATATCTTTTAACAGCAGCTACAGTGGTTTGCTAAGGTTTTATGTTGCAAATAAGTGCCATACATTTAGTGCCTCTTTCAATGTGGCTACAGGCAAATGTCAGGAAATTTTCTGAGAAGTCTGGGAATTTTTGTGCTTGTTTAAATATTTTAATTGTTTGATGTTCCAGTCATTGGTGTCTTTGTGAGGATGTTTGCCAAATGTCCCTGCAGTGCGTTGCAATTGGTTTATATGAGTTGTTTGAAATGGCATAACAAATGCAGCTAATTATTGGCTGTGTTGTCTTGCTTGATGTCTCCTTATTTTTGTAATTTTTAAATTTGGTAAGTGGTGGCTGCACACATGTATACTGAGACTTCCGTGTGGAAAGGTGTAAAATATAAAAGACTAGCGACCCGGCCCGGCTTCACCCGGGTACTATTTAGTGTTTGCAGCGATACACTAATAAATAAATTGGGAAAAGACAATTAATTATTATATGAGAGTAAATTAGTAAACTACTACCATATATAACATACATACACGTCACGCCTGTCTCCCAGAGGGGTAGGCAGCGATTATGGGCCTCCATTTACTACGATCCTGACATACCTACCTCCTTCTCTTTATCCACATTCATACATCTGTAATCTAACAATATTATATGATAGTGGTTTAAAAATTTCTTTGTATACAACATTAATGGTTTTGCCTGTGACTTATTTATGGTCATACCAAAACAAACTCTTATTTAAAATATGACTCTTTTAAAATTAACAGTCAAATCCGAGGGAATCACTGGTATCCTAGGTATTAAAACAGTTTCTCCAGTACCGCAGCCAGTTAGAATAGTACCTTCAATGAGATAACGTTTTAAACTTTTTATTTGTAATCGAGTCCCGTTGCATAATTTTGGTGGATTTATATTTCGCAATAAAGTTATAGGAGCTCTAACTTTTAAAATCAGTTTGTGTGATGGCATGCCAGAAGAATTCAATGAATTAAGAAATTCTGTGGGATAGTGCACGGCTTCTTCACTGTCGAGTACTGTATCACTAATTCGTTAATTTTTTTTATTTGTTCATTAGTAGGCGATAATATCACTCTTTCTTTGAACCACCGCATCCAAATCCGTTGAGTAGTTCTCGAGATTAGCGCAGTCATACAGACGGACAGACGCGCACCAGCGACTTCCTTTTTATACTATGTATAGATAGAAGTTTCTGTTGTGAGTACATGAGTACATTATAAATTGTATTTATTAAATGTAAGAAACACTGTCTGTAATGTATACAACTGTATGTTAAGGTTGTTACAAAATACACTCACAATCTGTGACACACTGCTCTGCCCTATCCTCTACCATACAGTAGTCTTGGATGGCTCCTTGTGGGCCGCCGCGACTATGACACAATTTATAAAACATGGACATTTTAATGGACTGTAGTTTTAGTGGTGGTTTTATTATTTCCATATTCTTACACTATTGTATTTTATATTTTTCACCTATATGTTGCTGGTACCACACAAATATTTTTGACCCAGACAATCTTGTTTGTATAGCAAAAGTTGGATCACATTGATAGTAAAATAACACAATAAAATTATTCTCACAATTTCGCACCATTTATGCATATGTGACATGACTGTTTGTTCAAACTTGTAGTGTAATATAATTTCATAGAAAGCTTTTTTTTTGTTAACGTACAAAGTTTCAACTGAATAAGATGTCCATACAAAATTTCGTTTTTTTGCATTGTGTATACATCTAGAAAATAAATGTGATGGAAACATGGAAAAGTCGGGGAATTAAAATTTATATTTATGTTGTGTCTAGCTTCTGTGAACAGTTCCACAGCACGTAGATATCTGCATATGTCTGGAGTACGTTCACTAGTGATGTAGATAAATGTTGACGAGGACTGAACACAGGCAAGCATTTCTGTCTTTAACAGTAACATTTGGTGATAGAATCCAAAATAGTTTGAGTTTGCAAAAGGATAAGTACCTAATATTATTACAAATAAACATTTCCAGACAGAAATTGTTTATGAAGATTTAATAATAAATGGCTAAGTAGGTTTTTTTTATAAAAAAAAAAGATAATTGTGCCCTTTTCCTTGGACACAGTCCATAATTTCATTTGTTTTTGTATCAAGACATTAGCATGTTTACTTTTTATACAGTGTGTAATGTTAATTCTTTCAATGTTACTGCCCATGTAACGACGGTATCAGTACTTTTCACACCATTTTGCGACTATTGCTAATATTTTGGTGTTTCATGTGATTTGTTACATTTTCTTTCATTTGCTTGTTGATACTTCACTAAATACTATTTGTTTTTATTTTAGAAGAGACGAGTAATCTTTTAAACATTCTTATCTATGTTTTCTTAGTGTACCTTTCTCTTGGTTTGTTTACATATTCATAGTTTCATAGTCTATGTTTACATTTTATTTTTTTTTTCCTGCACTTTCTTTAACGTGTTTTCAAGTTTGTTACTTTTATTTTATAACTTACACTAGTTTGAACATANTTTACATATTCATAGTTTCATAGTCTATGTTTACATTTTATATTTTTTTTCCTGCACTTTCTTTAACGTGTTTTCAAGTTTGTTACTTTTATTTTATAATTTTCACTAGTTTGAACATTGTTTTTCTTTCTCACTACCGGGTTGTTTTCTTGCACTTTTTTATGTTTAATATCTGTTACTCCTCTACTGTCAGTTTCGTCTTACTGTCACTTCTACCAGAAAGCTAATTTCATTTGCGTTCTTTATATTCTCCTCTTTGCATAGTAACCACTGACTTTCGTTTCCCTTTCAATTTTTAGAAATGTTCAGCCTGAATATTTTTGTTTTCACCCCATTACTATGATCTTCATACATTTCCCCATTATAGCATTTTTATGATGGTAGCTAAATCCAAATACACAACAGTATGTTAATATAGTAATTTCTCAACATTTGTAGCCTCAAAAAGTACCATTTTCAAAATATTTTATGTTTGTGGAAAGTTGGTACTCTGTTAAGAAGCCATATTCTCCACATGCAAAAAACTGTTGATATTCACCAAAAAATTTCACAAACAAATTTATACACTTTCAGTTTTTTCCATGAACTGAGACACACTGTTAGGCCTGAATGCATAAAAATTTAAATTATAATTTCACTATTTTAAATGTTGCTATTACTATAATTTTATTTTCTTGCTTCCCCGGTTTTGTAATGTTTAATCAGAGTGGCTATCATGAGGGAAAATCTGGAAAAGCTTGTGAATTTTGCATTTCTGGAAAAGTAATATTGATTTATTGCAAACTTGAGATCTTGCAATTAACATGTTAACTGTAATAATGTGCATTCTTTATAAGTACTTTTTTACCCATTAAAGACCACTTGGTAATTATCTAGTGTTAGGGCTTTTCTGTAAAAAAAAAAAACCGAAAAGTGTCATATTTCCACTCTACTAATTATGCAGAACACGAATATACTAGGGGCATTAACGTCTGACCAATTTCGTGATATGTGCCCACCTAACCTAACTGAACCTAACCCCACGACGAGTGAATCACCATTTTACATTTTTAAACTAACCTAGGATTGTAAGGTGTTAATCTAACGTAGGATAGTAGGATTTTAAACTATGCTAGGATTTTAGTCTAACCTCAGATTTTATGGTTTTACACTACACTAGGCTTTTAGTCTAATCTAGGATATTAGGGTTTTAAACTACGCTAGGATTTTAGGTTAATCTAGCATTTTAGGGTTTTAGTAACAGTTAAACACACTGGGAATCTATGAATCAACTCACCTAGGTAGGTGATCCATTCAACTGCCATGCATCTTACTTCAATCGACAAAACACCACGATTTAATAAAACATAAAGTAACACCCACCACATAGACGAATATTATGCACAGAAGAACTCGTTCTTGCACCCACCAATCTTAAATCACAAGCTTTCGCACGGTAGGGATTCAGACGTCACAACTCACGATCGCAAAAAACACATCCACACTGTCTAGCTTCTGAACTGATACGAATGGCTTCTCAACGTCAATGTAAAATTCCGTGACGAAGACGTATACAGTAAACAGCCAGTAAAGTGACGGCGCGATGCACATTTGTTCACATCACGAATGCATTACTTCACCAAATATTAAGGCGTCCAACGTAAAAAAGAGGCGGGCCGCTCGTACTACTAACTATTTTATTTAATACGTTCTACTTATTTAACATTACGCCCTCCTGAATATCCGCGTCCGGTAAGTAGCGTGGGAAGCAGCGATGCGCAGCCATTAAACATGGCGACCGACGTAAACATAGGGGCCGAAGTGCTCGTACTCTTGACAAATTTTTTAAATATGTTCTACTTATTTTAACATAAAGCCCTCTTCAATATTAAAAAGTTAAGCTGTACAGAACCTATTAATGCTACTTTCGTTGGTCTAGGACTTTTCCTTCAGAAAAGCAGTGACACTAGATAATTACCGCCAGTTTTCCTCTGGCGCTACCTTCCGGTACCTTAGTGTGTGCAACAAGGAGATGTGATGCTTTCACTTGGGTGATACACCAGTGTACTGTGTATTTAAGAGAACCATATGCCAATTCTACCAGACTTAAAGCTGTCAACTTCTTCTTTTAGCATATACTGTAGGTTGCTGTTGACAACAGTCTGTAAAGTTCCCGCGGGCTAGTTAAGCGATATTAAAAATATTTTTTCTGTCTCACAGTTGGGCGGGCGCCATCTTGTAATGTTCCCGCGGGCTAGTTACGATATATTAATGCAGCCGCACAGGTGGGCGCCATATTGTAAAGTTCCACCCGTATTCTCGTTAAGCTAATATTTATAATATTACTGCCTCACAAGTGGGCGCCATCTTGTAACATTCGGCACTTGTTACACTTGTTATTTATAATAATGCCACGGCTTGCTCAGAGGTAGAAACAAGAGACTCAGTAAATTGAACGCTAGTTACTTAAGAAAGAAGTTCCAGATTAGTTTGGTATATATATATATATTTATTTAACATTCAGCCACACAGTTCACAGACGGAGATTTAGTATGCAGAGTACGAACCTCTCTTCAGGTAAATATAAAAGTACAGACACAGCGCCACAGTAGTTTACCGGTTATTGTCTCAAAACTTGCATAAAAATAAATATCATATGCTGCTACCTCCCACACCGGCAGAGAAATAAAATAATAAAGTCTAGTGGCCGATGTGGGGGTTATTCGCACACACGACGCGACCTAGACTATCATTGTACTACGACGACTACTGTTCTGACCTGCCCTCACGGGCGACTGCCCCGAAGTACCTTCTTCCGACGACTGACTTGAATAAGACTGCTCTAAGGGCGACAGACAGACGCCTCTTTTTGTGCTGCCTATCACCCCCCTCTCCTGAGATAACGGCCTGGCCACGCACGCTCTCCACAACGTTATCGTAACTGACTGTACAAACTAATCCTGCGCCGTCAACAGAAACTAACCTCTCGTACAACAAAAACTTGTTGACGTTGCCTGAAAATGCGCTGGAGGAACTAAAACTTGTCGACGTCGCTGTTAACAGGAACGAACTAATCTAATTAATGCTGACGCTTCCCCAAGACAACGATGTTCAAAACGAAACACAACCGGACTCCTGATAAAACGTAAACAGCAGACGGCCGCCCATTAACCTACAAACGCACACGTCTGCCTGATAAACACGGGAAACGAGCCACCACGGCTTTAAACTTGAANTAGGTTGCTGTTGACAACAGTCATTACATAAAATTGTCTTCGTGTTCAACTTCAAATTGGCATAGTATTTGCACTCTCCTGAAAAATTTAAAATACAGAAGTAAATATTTTTATTTGTGCTTCTCTGGGATGGTAGACCATCGTGTATAAACCATTAGCATTAGATGCAGAAAAATAAATGTAACAGGAAGGTGAAATCGTAGTTCTACTTAAACTGAATATCTATTCAGATAGACACATTGGCTACAGTAAATAAATACAGTTTCATGTTTGAAATATTTCTTTAACTTCACATATTTTTAAAACAAGATGTACATTTCTGCCCGAGGTACAGCAAATAGATGGGCAGTTGTAGAACTCGTCTTTCTCATTTGTTTCAGGAGGATGACAGAGAGCCGCTACAGGATATGATGCCCGTCGTAAAGACGGAGTACATCAAGGTACGGTAGCTGTTAGCCGTTGTGTGTTTGGCTGATCGTAACTCAGCAATGGCCAGTAAGATTTGTGCTGTTGGGAACCCGATCATGTAACATGTGGTTACCCACATGTCCAGACTTGTTGTGTTTAATTTGTATTGTGGGTATAACTTAACAAAAAAAAGAATAGTTTTTTTGCAAGGTCTAAGTTGTAAGTCCCAATTCGTATATTCATAGTTTCTGTTTATTTATGGATTAAATTTTGTTAGGTATTTTATTCTGTGCATAATTTAAGAGAGCAGTTTTCTCGTAGTTTGTGGTACGCAATTTAACTGATATCTATGCACATTTTTCTTGGTATTTGTTAACTTGTATTCTGCAAAGAAAGAATGGTGAGAAACAATTATACTTCTAAAAAAAATTGATTTTTTTCAGAATAAAATTTTTTGATTTGACTGTAGTTTTAAGTCCATCCTACTCGTAGGGAAGAGACAGATCTTCAAGATCTTAGTACTTTCAAATAAAAACTTAATAGCACATAGCTGATGTTCTGCCAAACTATTATTGTCAAGCGTAAAACTCTCTGTCATTGGCTGAAGTTGTTGGTTTGTGTTATTGTCCTAGCAATTCAACTTCGTCTACATCCCATGTCTAACACCTCCACTCTCGGTGTGGATGTTTTAAGATGCATGTAGTTTGTAAACTGGTTAGTGGCATTGTCTTACTTTCCTACTGCTGCCAGTTCCTTGTCACGCCTGCCTGCGCGTGTTTTGCCGACTCTGTCGCACCTTTGTAGATATTGTTTCGTTATTTTCCAGCAATTTCGCATGTGTGTTGTTTTCGACTCGGTGACACCTGGTATTAGCTTCCTTGTTGATGAATATTTTTATCGGCTGAAGGCCAAAACACTTTTTGATGAAATGTTTGAATCTGCCTGGAATTTGAACTCTTGGTTC
>NQII01014157.1:2919-20936 GCA_002778355.1 Clitarchus hookeri | reverse complement strand
ATTTAGGTGTATGAAAATTAATGTCATCCTGTGAAAGGCAACAAACAAAAACAAGTAAATTTCTTTGTGGGGAAATTCATACCTATTAAGGGTCATTTGCTTCACTTTTATAAACTATTTTTTCATTACAGAACTTAACGCAGTGGTCAGTTCCAAAAAACTCAGCACAAACATAATGTCACCAAGACCAGGTGTAACCACCAGGTGCCCAAAAGCCACACGACGTCAAGCACTCAAACTCTTCAAACCATCCGCGTCGTATACACTCGGCCACCCAGGCCCAAATATTAGAAGTAGGGGTGTGCGGGATACAGACCTTCTGGAAACATTTAGCGAATAAATCACAATTTTCTTGCCGGGCGGGAAATAATTTTTCCCTGACAGACATTAGCTTCGTATGCATTGACTGCAACTATGATTTGATGAATAAAATATCGTCGAGAAATTTTTGATTTTTCTGCTAATTCACAGACTTCACATTTCATCGCATAACCCTACAGAAATGTTTAAATATTACATATTATGTATATACTTTAGTATTAGTAATCACATAACCCCACAATGAGATAAAAGTATAAATTTGTGTTGAACATATCTGCAAACTTCAGAAATAAACGCAAGTATTGACTTTTTCACCGAAGTGGGAATCCACTGCAGTGATTCATTGCCATTGAAATGTGATGTGGCTTCGAGATTATAAATTCGTGCAGTAGCCACTGTTTGCGCTCTAATCATGCTTGATATGTAGAAATATGAAATTAGTCAACACAAAATACATTGCACTAGATATTTGTTGCGAAAAAATTATTAAAACTGGTTGCAAACTGGCACTATTATGAAGTGAACCATGTGCACTGGCTATCAATAATATTATTTTCATTCCATAACATTTTTTCGTGTTATTTTGATAACACTTATTCTTCTTATTATGTAGTTATTGTACTAGTAGGTTGGCGAGATTGAGAATGAATCGCACCTTGTCATTGTAAATGGAAAACAAGGCTACAGCCATGGCAGTATTTTGAAGGGCGTAATTATTATCAGAAACTATAGGTTGTGAATTTAATTATAACCGTAAAGGTTTCAAAACGGCTAGGCACGTAATGACTGACACAAATTGTCGCAAATATATCAGTTGCTGCAATTTAAAAAAAAAGGGATTGAGCATGGCTCAGCCAAAGAAGGAACAATGGACGATCATTAAAAAAATTAATCTTCACTCAATTTCCAGAATATAAGTTTTTAATTTGAAGTGAATAATTAAGAATAAATTTACTTGAATAATTTGTTTTTGATGGCATGTTTACTTTTGGTGTAAGCATGCATTTAGAGGTTATGTACGTTGTATCCCAGGTCTAAAATCCAAGTCTGCGTCCATTGTTTTCCTGCATGTTATATTATACTCTGCCTATTATAAAACATAGTGGTGAGCAGATATATTTAGTTATTCTGCAAGGAGCTTAGACGGATATCTTGTTACCCCAACCCTTCACGGTAGATATGGTTTTTCGGTACATGCGTTTCTGGTACATCGAGTGTCTGCTGTATCATCTTGTTATAAAACTTTTTTGTATACAATAAAAGAGCTTGAGCTTGAAAAATTTTCAGTAGGCTCGCTCTAGCTTGGCTTAATGTAAAAATCCCAGGCTCACAGACCTCTAATATATATATATTACAATTTTCGTTACAGGAATTAATTATATGGATTAAAAATATTTGTGATTAGCTACATTTAAGATGCTAATGTAAACACAAAAAAAAAAACAACTAAAAAACACTTGCAATACTATATGAATATTCAGTTTCTTTCACAAAGACACCAATAAGACGAAAATCAAAATTTTTTAAATAGGAGAATTTATAAATAATTAACTGCAGTAAAATATCTAAACATGTGTTTTCCATGTTTGTGGCCACCCTGAATGTATAACATAAGGGTAGAGGAGAGCAGTGCATACCCATCATGTTGTACGTACCTCATCTGCGGCTCATGCTTGATTTCCCTGACGTGTGGCTGTATCTGGGGTACGCTGACGGGCTGGGGCTGCTGCGACTGCTGGTGGGCCTGCACCTGGGCGTGGGAGTGCGTATGGGAGTGAGAATGCGTGTGGTTGTGTGTGTAGTGGTGGTACATCTGCGCCACCTGTGGCTGCTGCTGCTGCTGCTGCGACGTATGCAGCTGGTGCTTCTCGGGGCTCTTGTTCTCCTCCCCGTCACTGTCCGCCACTGTCACGCACGAGATCACGTTCTTGCGCTGCCTGCTGCTTGCGACCCGCGATGGCGTCGACTGGGCACTAAGCACCACAAAAGACACTTCTTTGTTAACAACCGGCACGGTGGGTCGACAACACGGCACACTATGCATAGGCAAGGATAATGTGTACATGAACGCCTCGTACCAAGAGTCAGGACCTGAAAACATTGAATACACGCATTTTACACAAAATAGAATGTCCATCAAAGAAGTATATAAGGCAATGTAAATAAAAGATAAATAGCAAAAGCACAAACAAAATAAATTTTGGAAATGCGATCATGCTATTATGTACCCATTCCAAAAATTCTGCATTTCTTGACTGAAGTGGGGTTGTCAGCTTCCATGCAAAAACAGGTAAAAGTCAAACATTATGTTAAATGCCAAAAAATATTCTATTCTGAATTAGTACACACACCACTGCAGAAAAAAAAAAAAAAAAAAACACAGAAATTAAATATAGGTACAAAAGATCAAATTCTCTTCTAGGCATGTGCAAAGTAATTCTGTAAAATGCATGCATCAATAAGAATGGTAACATATAGAGACAGCAGTCAGGTCTTGAAGGTGGTTGTATATACGGCAAACAAGTACAGGACAAGATGAGCTAAAATAAAAATAAAAAAAAGTTAAATATGACTGCATAGTGGCTAGGAACTGCATCGCACTGCATCCTTAGCTGTTGCTTACAGTAAATTGCAATATTTATTCTCTAGCTGTTGCTTACAGTAAATTGCAATATTTATTCTCTAGCAGTTGCAACACCTTTGATGTTCTTCAGAACTTTCNCTAGCTGTTGCTTACAGTAAATTGCAATATTTATTCTCTAGCAGTTGCAACACCTTTGATGTTCTTCAGAACTTTCCTATAATTTTTTTTATAGTTAAAGTGCCTTTACTTTTTTTAAAAGAAGATACTATTAAAAAATAATTTCAGCTTGTATTCACGGAAACAAAGTGGTAACAACGATAAAGCACTGTAAAACAATGTGCATTAAAAATAATTCCATCACTAAATGTACTTAACAATAACAGTCTTTATTCCCTTTCATGCAACGTGGCTGAACCGGGTCTTAATTAAACATGTGATGACTTCAAAGACTCGTTACACTACACCAGCATTCATGTGGATGGAAAATGCTTAGAAAAAAAAACCATTCTGAGTGCAGCAGACGATGACTGAATAGATAACCTTCTGAATGTGAATGGGGTATACTATTGTATGAACTGACATGGTCAAGTCTCAATAGTGATGAAATCTATGGCAACATTAAACTGCAACTTGTTCCAGATGATTATTAATGTTGGACCATACCTGTACTCTGTGATAGTGTAAATGTCCTTGTATGTGGTTTTTCCACAGGAGATGNGATTATTAATGTTGGACCATACCTGTACTCTGTGATAGTGTAAATGTCCTTGTATGTGGTTTTTCCACAGGAGATGGAAAAGTTTCTCCTTTCTAATGCAATTATATTTGAAGTACAAAGCACTTAAATTGTATTTAAAGTAAAGAACTCAAATTGTATTTAAAGTAAAGAACTTAAATTGTTTACACCTTATATTTTACAAACACATTTTATAAATGGATGAGTATTTACTTTTATCAGTTTGCATTTTGAGAATACTGTAACAGCTCTCTCTTAACCAATAACAATTAAAAATTATTTCAGGATGTATAATTTTCATTCTAAAGTGCAACATCAGAGAACACACCCTATAATGAGGGCCTTCTTTTTTAGGGGTGTGCGAAGCTTCGCATTTTCGAAGTCGACTTCATCTTCGAATAAAAAAAATCTTTGAGTGAAAAGTCAAAGATTTTTACCAAATGTTGTTTTCCACCAAAACTAGTATCAAAAGCAACAGCCAGTATCATTAATAGGGCTGTGCGGATATTAGAAAATTCGAATAGTTGCAAATAGTAATTATGGGAAAATTGTGAATAATTTACATTCCCTTTGGAGTGGTTAAAAATTGGCCTCTTCCCTTTCCTACTCCAAGGATCTTTGTCAATGTCAGGCTAGATATTAATCTTGCTGGCTGGTGGTGGCATTAGAGCCTCAGAGCAAGAGGGGCTCTACTTTCACTGCTAACAAGGAAAGTGGGCAGTTCATCCAAAAATACGTATCAGCTGTAGTACATACGTCAGCCCAACTCCCAGCTCAACTTCCGCACGTGATAAATACGTTAACTGTTATGACATTGCCGCACATAATTCTGGANAAAAAAAAAAAAAAAAAAAAAAAAAAAAAAAAAAAAAAAAAAAAAAAAAAAAAAAAAAAAAACCCCACACACACACACACCACCAGGATAACGACCCTCAACGAAAATCGAAAAAAAGGCTAACACCCTCAACTATCAACTACAATCTGAAGGGGGAAGAAAAAAAAAAAAAAAAATAAAACCCATGCGTACAAAATTAATTAAAAAATATATAAAAAAAACTATTGCAACCCTAACACCTTGACAACAATCTGACTATCCGTATCCAGAATGAATGATTGTGGCATTTCACCATCATCATCATCCACAGGAAGCCAGTCAAGTAGGGAGGGGTGATTGCTCATGAACTTTCATAGCTTAAATCCACCCTTAGTAAGACAAGAAAGCTCCCTTTAAAGGTCCGGTGCTGACTCAACTGAATGAGAACCTGTGACAATGTCATCAACGTGTCTGAAAGCAAAACCTTGGACGCATTAGGGAAATTGGCTGATTCATCCATAGCCAACTGCTGCAATGTGCGAATAGCTTAAGTTGCCAAGTCATTTAATATAATTATCAAATTCAGTTTTATTGTAAGAGTTAAACAAAATACAGTATAATTTTTGGTTACTTTAATAGTTTATTGACATAGAGATCATGTGTAAGTATATTTCATTTGTTTCTAGACGATATTCAGTATTATAATTTTGTTTGTTTTTCTTTATTCACTCCCTAGAGGGTAGAAAGTATTCAATGGTTACTAAACAAATGCACGAAAAAACATATACTAGTTGTCTCTCGCCTCGCCATTGCTGATTGGCGGAGAGATGTGGTGTGGTCAGACGACAGCCAATTAGAGGACAGATGACAACATAAGCAAGGCATACGTAAAATCGAACATAAAATTTTCTAGCAGAATAAGTAACACCACGCCCAAAGATCGACGTGTGTAAGTTAAAAGAAAGATACTGATAGATAATATGTACTAGAAGATGTTTTTGTTTTAAAGTTATATTATTAATAATTAAAATGAGGTATATATTTAAGAAAAATATAATTGTTGAATTTCTTTGAGAAGAGGAAATAATAATGTATTTAATATGTTGAAGAAGAGATACACTGTAAATAAAAAATATTATAGAAGTTTTAATTTCTACTTTATGATTTCTACAGAAATTTTACAACTACAAATTTTGACTTGATGGAACAATGGAAATTTTACAACTCTTATCTATGTGATGGAAAGTGAAACATTGATTACTGAACTTCAACTGTTGAATTATATTCATTACCTACCAGTAAATGGCATGAACTGTTTGTACAAGTGCAGGACTTTTTTTTTTTCACTTGATCCCTCAAGACCATAAAGAAGTTCTACTGTATTAGGTAAATACTGTATTAATTATGAAATCATGTTAGTTAAGCACACACGTGAGTGGTTTAATAGTATGCAGCAGGATGTTAGTGGAACGTTATTAATATGCCGTGTCCCTTCTACTGTGCTAAATATCTGCAACAAAAATAGGCATGCCTACATTAACCAACTGTACATAAAGCTTTACTCATGTGCATTATTTAAATTTATACAGCCCACCTGAACAAATTGATTACACTAAAACTCATTTCTGACCAATTAAAATTAGTGCAATACGTTTGTAAGAAGTGAAAGATTGTTTGTGTGGGGCACGTGAGAAAACTCCAGCAAGGAATGCATATCATGCTACTAATGTGTAACACCCATTCCTCTGCTTCTCTGTTATGGGGCAAAGATGAAACCTTCAACAGCATTAAAAAATGAGTTTCCAAAAAGGCAGAGTGCAAGCATGCGTTTGTTACTCCCATACGCAAAACGTGCTATTTGACCTGCCCCCACTGCAGGTGAACCCAGTGTTAGAGGACAAATCACCACCCACAAAAGGTGCAGGTACTTCTGTGTCTATACCTGCGGTATGCTTCGTCTTGCGAGGCCACCGTCAGCACGGAGGGGCAGTTGGAGCTGAGATGGCAAGACCGTCCTAAGCTCGCACTGTAACACGCACTGCAGTTCCTATCCTTACAGCTATAAACACCCAAACAACAAGAGTCAGCTACGGCCAGGAACACAACTGACACAGCACAATGCTACTTATGTACAGCACAAAGGTCATGGGCATGTCACAAATGTACTGTTATTGGTAGTGGCAAATAGCATTATTACACATGGCATGCTGAAGATCTTATACGACAAAAAGACAGCAATAATGAGGCAAAAAGAGAAAGAGGAGGCATTCAAATGCATTACACTGAGGAGATTTTTCATAACACATTATACTCTCAATAATTATAGGATCAAATCGTTGCCGTAAGAACAAAACAAAAAACACTTACATTTCAACTCATTTCATACAAAATATGAGAACTGTATTGGCTTAACCTGCATAATTCATCCACATTAATTTTAAGCTTTAATAAGGGGAAAAATTATGTGCTTGATTTAAACTGTTTAATATCGTAGGTGCTGTAAAAATTATTTTACAGGAAGAGCTGTCATTTTATTATTTATTCCACAGCACAATTTAGACTAAAACAAGACTTTATTACTTTGTAGCTGCTGTTTGCAGTTTATAAATGGAAAAACTAATGTTATTTTCATTCATGACACCCAACGAAAACACTTCAACCGACTTAAACACACATTGCCAACAAAAGTGTAGTGATTAAGCCCACAAAGCCAAAGCATCTGTAATGTGAAAGTAATAATACATGGACAACCTTTGGCGCTAAGATTAGAGATGGGTAAAAAGTAGGGATGTAACGATTCCACTTTTCCTCGATTCTCGATCTCGATACCAATCTCATAATATTGAAAGCATAAATAAATAAATATATAAATATATATATATATATAAAGTACAGGTCCCGCAAAAAGTGAGGCAGTGTTCGAATTTGCACTTTTAGTTTACTAAAAGCTCAAATGACATGAATTAATAACAAAATGATGACGCACTTGGTATTTAGTTTTTAGTAGTTCTGTGCAGGAATGGAATTTTGCCATCGGAAAAAATTCGGATGGGAAACTTAAATATCCGCGAGAATTCGGGAAATATAATTTAGGTTAGGTAAAGAAGTTTGTGGGTTGCTAGACCTAGTGAATAACATTCTATCATGACTTATTTAATTAAAACAAAAAATAAACCTACAATAATGACTGTATGTGCTAAAAATTAAATTTGAGCTAGAAAAGTCATACGGTTTTATATTGTTATACACTTAGTTGCACTATGAATTAATCCTCTGGGTTTGAGCACTTCTTTAAAATACTTCCTTCAATTTTAATAGAAAATCACTTTTAATATATTTTAAATAATAAAAAAATGTTGGACTTACAACATGTTAAAACAAAAATTTAACTGTTTAAAAACATTGCCTTAATGTTTTCAGTTCTCTGCTATTTTCTTTATAATTTCATGACTTCTGCGAAGGAACTTTGACATGTTTCGTTCCATTCCTGGTAGTAAAATGAATGTACATTGACACAAATATACTCAAATTAATTTACAGTGGAAGTTCTAACGTCCGTAAACACACGCGTAGTGCAACTGCAATCACAGCCAAGTTGCATTGGGCAGGTTATGAACGCAACATACCGAATCTGTATGCTAACAAAGATAATTCCTCTATTGATAATGATATTAAAAGTACCTAAGTAAATTAATTATATTTTTCTCATAGCAAATTCGCTTATTTTGGAATTTGTCAACGTCTCGGCTACGAGTGAGCACAACAGACAATTAAAAACAAACAAACACATTACCAACGAAAAACAAAGACAGTTTGCTGGCATCTTATAAATCGTTTTAACCAAACCCATATTAAAAAACGCCAGGTTAGATCTCAGTAAAATAGGTAGTTAAACATTTGGAGTCGAATCAAACTTTCATCCCGCACTAACATATTTTTACGTGAATGTTTAGGTAATGTATATCGACACTCACGTCTCACATCAACCAGCAATCGATACTTGCAACTTATAGATGTCGCTCGCATATAAGACAAATTCAGTGTGCACGGTTTACCGTAATTTCTTAATAGTACAAGTTTGCAGCCAGTTTTAGTTAATTCTCGCAATAAATACGTAGTGTATTTTTTTTTATAGCTTATGTAACAATCTTTGAAATCTGTGAATAAGCGGAAGAATCAAAATTTTCTCGACAAAATTAGATTTATCAAATTATAATCGTTCATTTAGAGTCGATACAAAGCTTTACACATGAAACCCGACTTGTATTTTGGTTGGAACAGCCTACGGACACGAACATAAATTTTTTCCAAAAATATTCGGAAAAAATTATTTCCCGCCCGACGAGAAAATCGTTATGAATTCCCGAAACTTTCCCCGAAGTTTGGGATCCCGCACACCTCTAGTTTTTAGTATGTAACGAAACTTGCTGAAATACAAAACTACCATATCGCAACCAAATCGTGACTGTACTGAAGCTACTAAATACTAACATACTAAATGATGAATTTGAACACGGCCAGTACAGTTTTATTTTCAGATTATTTCCGCATCTTATATTTTCACGCACAAAATAATTTTCCAAGAGTTTGTTAATTACTGGTATAAATCGCGTAATTTTAAACAGTCTTTGAGAGGTGATAGGTTATGTATTTGTAGTAATTGGTTTTTATTGCTTCAATTCTTGGACTTCCGATTCTTCAAGAATCGTCGGAATCGTGGAATCAAGTTTGACATCCCTAATAAAATGTTTAAGTGTGTTCGGCTAGTTTCATGGTCATGACATTGAAATTCCACACCTCTCAATATTACGCAGTACGAGAGTGGGATTGAGGGGGTGCTGTACCTGAGAAGTGGGGGACCAACTGGTGGCATCTGAAATGCAAGGCTATGTGGCAGCAAAGTGAAGGTAGCCACTACCCCATCAACATCCGTGCCCAAGATGCTAACAAAGGGGATGTGTACACAAGCAGCAGGAGAGGTTATGACTTTGCTTATCTCTTCACCCCTACTCCCTTGCACTCCAATAACCTCTCTCTGTTTCTAAACAGCCATTGGGCGGCAAGGTTCTCCTGGACTGCAACTACCAATCTAACCTAGCAGATGCAGAAAAATACAAAATAATCCTCACTTCCCCACATTCTCTTTTTCGCACCATCATACAAATATGTTAGTTGTATGTATAATAATATAATAAGGTCTTCTAGCGGCACCTTTGTGGATGTCCAAGCTAGGAATGTTGGTTCCTGGTAATGCACTGTCTGTAGAAAACTTAAAAAAAAATATAACATAAACGGGCATATAACTTTTCATTTGTAATATCGCAAAAAATACTGCCTAATATTTTATGATGTATGAGAGGACCACTTAAAATAAAAAAATTTAACTGTAAACATTGAAGCTGGTATTTAATAACACCTTCAGCTACTTTTTCACATTTGTTGTAGTGTGAGACAAGGTTTTGTAAACCGTCGTAGAACTCTGCCCCCTAAGAGGACAGCCATTCCCGAACCACCCTTTTCACATCTTTGTTGGTGTAGAAATACTAGTCAGCGAGGAACCTTTTAAGTTGGAGGAAGATGTGGTAGTCCGATGGCACCAGGTTTCGACGCACAATTGTAATTTGCATGCGCAGTGACCTGCAGCATCCCTTGCACACAGACACCACTTGCCGGCATGTTGGCAGTACGCATTTCATGAGGTGCGATCAATGGAAAGGTTTAAGGAAATCGAACAGTCCACTATTCGACTCCTGACTGCATGAAATGTGACACTTTCAGAAATTCATTTCCAGATCTGTGAAGTGTATTTTCCAGAGTGCCACGAGCGATGGCAAAGTTTGCAAGTGGGCGAGGCTGTTTTAAGGAAAGCCGGGAGAACCACACTTAGTCTTATGTAATCAACGACTACTTGTGAGTGCAGTAAATAAACCAATTCGTGGAAACAGATGATTCACAATTTCTGCACCCACAGTGAATTTCAAACACATTTAAAGGTCAGTTCTCTACACAACTGTGATATCACGTCACGGGAAACAAGACATGGACGTCCCTCATGACCCCGAATCGAAGCAGCAGTCAAGGAGTGGTTACACACATATTCACCAATTAAAGAGAAATTTAAAAAGAAAATTTTAATTCCAAGAATGGCAACCATGTTCTGGGAGAGAGTAAACTTTCAATTCTAAGACCTGCCATGGTTCCCAGGAAAATTGTTCTTATTTCAAAGGAGTCTGTTGTTATTGGAAGAAACTTTGCAATTAAATTTTATTTCATAGTTCCCAGAAAAGAGTTGTTATTTTAAGAGGATCGTTATTCCGGGGGTCTTAGAAATGAGAGATGACTGTACGGTGTGTTGCTAGTGGACTTTGTGATACAAGGGACAACCTGCGTTTAGCTGCTGCATATTGCCAGACCTTAAGGAAATTTTGCAGCGCAATACAGAATAAATGCTGTTTGCTGTAGTTTTATTGCTTCCAGACAATGCGGAGCCCCATACTGATGCTTAGACTCGAGCATTAATCAAATATTTTGGCTGGCAACAATTGGAGCATCCTCCATACAGCCCAGACCTGGAGCCGTCTGACTACATCTTCCTCCATCTGAAAAGGTTCCTAACTGGCAAGCGCTTCTACACCGACGAAACAGTAAAAATGACTGTTCAGGAATGGTNCTCCATCTGAAAAGGTTCCTAACTGGCAAGCGCTTCTACACCGACGAAACAGTAAAAATGACTGTTCAGGAATGGTTGTCCTTTCAGGCAGCAAAGTTATATGACAAGGCTCTACAAAACCTAGTCTCGCACTGCGACAAATGTTTGAACATGAATGGAAACTATGTGCAAATGTAGTTGAGAAAATATATGTAATACCAGCAATGTAAGGATGTTGATTTTTTTTNATGAATGGAAACTATGTGCAAATGTAGTTGAGAAAATATATGTAATACCAGCAATGTAAGGATGTTGATTTTTTTTTATTTTAAAACAACTCTTACTTTAAAAACAACCCTGTAAAAAACTGGAATAAAGCATATCTTATATTTNTTTTTTTTTATTTTAAAACAACTCTTACTTTAAAAACAACCCTGTAAAAAACTGGAATAAAGCATATCTTATATTTTGGTAAATACATTATGCTCTGGTTAAGAATTTCATAGCAGTGCACTGTTAATGCAAAACATTTTACGTAATTTCATAGATGCATACGAGTACTGGAGCCTTCAGATCAATCTAACAAAATCCACACTGGGATGGGCAAACAGTTAACCGCTTGGCTAAACAAGTTTTTACCCTAATAACTGGCATTTTGGCAATGTAGTAACTCAAATGCGCACTGCCTATACAACTCAGCACATGGTATGATTACTTCCCCTTAATCACCTTATCTGCCTCAAAATTATGTGAAATTATGAATCATGCAAGAAAATACAATACAAGTTTCACAAAGAAGTTACTNCCTTATCTGCGCCAAAATTATGTGAAATTATGAATCATGCAAGAAAATACAATACAAGTTTCACAAAGAAGTTACTTTTTCCTCTGCATTCAACTCAGCTACATGAACATGAGAAAAGGTTTTTTTTAGCAATTAACACATGCAGATTACTTCCTAATGTTTATTCCAGTGGCATGTAAAGCAAATAGGCAACAAAATATTTTATGTGATGCAAAGTCAATACAATATGTGCACATAAGTTACAAAGCATTAAAATGGGTCACTTTTGTATCAACATATTTACACACAAGCAAATAAAAAATATTAATAAAACATACCTTGAAAGCACACACACTGAGCTTACTAATGTACAAAAACCACATTTGCCGTCCACATAATCTAATATTGTACAACTAAATCAGTTTATATGAGGTACACCAGGTCAACTCACGGCTAAAACTACTATGAAGGAAAGAGATACGTGGCCAAGCATCACATGGGATGGCAAGTAAGTATTTTTTAGGAAAAAAAGAAATAGTTCACAATTTTGGGTGGGAAATTTAGCTACAAATATGTAATTGGCGGTAACAACCAAACAGTCTGACCTATCCACACATAACAAAAGCAACAGGTGCAGGAAGAACTGATTTAAATGAATTTAGTGTTTGCGTATCACAACACTACTGCTATAGATGGTTCACGGTAAATTAAGCACTTTAAAAAGCTCTACTTATGAACTACTTTTCTGACTATTGTTTCCTTCCACCCTACGTAAATTTAACATTGCCATTGGCCTGATCATTGTATTCATGCGCCATCCAAGCAAAATAATGGAATTGTTAGGCAGGTAAATGTGTAACTTATACACAAATTCTTACTATAATGTGAATAGAAACACTAACCTCACTGGACATAAATTTATTGCTACCAACTTAACTGTTTCATGCCAATGTGCACTATAACAGATAGGTATGTAGTTACAGAGAGTGATTTTTTTTCAAAGGATGATTTCAAACATGCTTACTTTATTGTGAACAACCTATAACCATAAGCATAAATTAACTAATTTTTGCATATTACAAGAGAATTTAAAACTTAACACTGTCTCTTAAATACATGATATTTTTGATCCACCATGCATGGACACACACAAGGTTGAGATAACATTTATCCACAACTAGGAATGAAATTTTTTTGTTGTTTTGAAACTGCATAAAATTGTATTTTATAAAAAAAAGTTGAAAAGCGATGTTTTCAATTCAATTAAAGTTTTCTTCTTGATATCTTCCGACAAGATTTGTAGGTATTCATACAAATACATGAATTAGGGATGCTATAAAATACAGTAGAATATCACTGTCGTGAAACCTTTTATTATGACCCAACTATTTTTACAACCCATTTTTGAGGAACCGTCAAAAAATTAATGCTACGAAATTACAAAATTTAAGGGAAAACAGTTAAAAAATATGCGTGTTGCACTTTTTTTGGTTGCTGTAGTGAGTAAGCTTGTTGCTCATTAAAAAATACAAAGCTTCTCTCAAGAAGTTGCAAGAATTAAAACAAAACTAAACAGTGAATCAGCACTACCAACAAGTCGTCAAAGAAGTCTACCAAAATCTTCAATTTATTTGGAAGTAAAATAAATTAATAGCATCGAGCATAGCAAGTCCCCAGTGCTGTAAATACCCATTATGTTGATACATGCAATGGTGAAAGTGGAACTGTAATGTAGGTCGTCTTGTCTTTCCACAATGCGTAACTGTACCTGCACCTCTGTGTTCACTAAACCTGCCCACATGGCATGATAGCTCTCAGGAAATAACATTAAATNCGTAACTGTACCTGCACCTCTGTGTTCACTAAACCTGCCCACATGGCATGATAGCTCTCAGGAAATAACATTAAATGAAAAGATGGTGTCGCGATGAAACATTTTTTGTTCCTCGAAGGCAGCGTGGTGTCGCTGCGCCACTGCCAGGTTCAGCGTCATCAATTCCTGGCCATTCACTGAAGCCTTGTTTAAGCAGACGGCTCGTTTTCCGAGATGATCATCAACTTTATCACACAGTAGTCTTTCGTTACAATAAGTGAGAAACAAAAGGGATCTGTTTTATTATACAAGTAATTGTATTTACATACATTGTATTTTTAATACAGTTCATCAGTGCGCATTAGTAAATTATTTCTGTAGCAAACATATATGTAGTAATAGAGCTGGCCTCCCGTATCTGTCTATAGTTAAGGGACTCGTGTGAATGTATATAGGTAAGATCACAGTAGATTACATCTCTCTTTATTGGATAAATTACTGAATGCAACTGTAGATAAATTTATATTCTTCCAACTTTACATCAGATATAGGAATCTATTATCAAAAGATTCTCTTTCACTGGCAGAAGTTGTCTTACTTAATATCATGTGCTAAATTTCCCTTATGTAAACAGAGAATCTGTTAAAAAATAAAACTGCTCAGTACACTCTAAGTAAAGCAATTAATAGGGGATGAATTGAGGAACCACATGCAGAAACAGTTGCATGGACTGAATTTTCTCTCATGCACACAACATGCTCCTAGGTATAAAATTGAATTATTTAGATATTTAGAAAGTCCAGATCAGACTTGAAATGGCAGAAAACATCTTAAAAAACACTATTGTCCATTTCATATAAGTGGGGTAAAATTTGACGGGCAATATGACGCACAGTATGCAAACAGTAAATGCTCTCATTTTCAAAGTATTGAAGAAGCTGATGAATTGCTATGCAATGTATGTTGTTAAGTTGGTTATATTGAGGTGGCTATGGAATCAAATAGTACTCAAAACTAAAAGTTGTAATTTGAAACTTTTATTATACTTACATATATGGTTTAAATTATGTTTTCAAAGAAATATGCAATTTATTTTGGGTTTTAATGAATTGGTTTAAAAATTGCATTTTGCAATAATGACAGGGCATGCAGATATTTACAATCAGTTAACAGTTTCAGCCCAGTGAACGCCATTGTGCATGTGCTCTTTTTTATAATGTTTATGCAAAGTGACTTGCTGGTGTTGCCAGAATATTTTATCAGTAGTTAATTTTTTTTGTATTAACTATCATTTAACATGGTTGTAGAAGCCATTTTAGTGCATTTTCTCGAAGGAAATGTATTATTATCAATAAGTGTTTAGAGCACCGTACAACTGCTTGTTCTGCCATTTTCTCAACAGCATCCGCCATGAAGTGCCACAAATATAACCTACGTTCCGAAGTTAAAATTTGTTTGTTGCAGGAAATGCGCTGTATTGATTTTACTGGATATTGTTGCAAATAAATTATTATCTCAGTGACGGACAACCATGATTTTAGGAAAGTAACCATGCAAGGATTTCCACAGAAAAACACGTGTTCAAAAGGTTGCAAATTACAAACTGTAGCATGTTTTTTGTAATGTAAAAATAATATTTGTTTATGTAGTCCATACTGTCAATCCAACGAGTGTATGGTTTACTTCGTAATGTTGCGTGTTTAATGCCGCATCTGTACAATCATTAATGTATGCATCACATTTTTTTCTTTCATTGCAGTTTATAAACTTTCAAAGTTATAGTACTTTGAATGTTGTATTTCAGTACGAACAATATTTTCCACTCCTCCATCAAAACAATATGCAATTCAAAACGACTCTCTCGTAAGAACATCAAAACAATACCATCTCACGAAAGATATTACACTAAAACACCCCCCACCCCCCAACTTTTTCCCCATCAAATTAAAAAACAGAGCAAACTTACTTGGCCAGAAAAAATAAAGTAGGTTGGAATTCCAACCTAGCTATAACGACGATTACTAGACGGAAGTATTTTACCGCCTACCATGACAGAAAACACTAGGAAAATGCAAGTGTGCATTGGACTCTCAACATTTGTTTATAACAGGGATGGGCCAATTTGATTCTTAAATTCCTCGATACCTCAGATTCTTCCAATAAAATGAGTACAGAGTACCATAAAGTTGATTCTGTGAGTACATGAAACAACATATAACAATGCACTATACATTAAACTATACTGCAAAACCTTCCATGAATAGTATAGCGAAATATGCTATACAACAAAATGTAAATAAACTTGGTCCCAGCCAAACGCAAAATAAAACATTTTTACCACAGTTTACCGAAATGAATTACGTTGGTAACTGTGAAATTCTCATTATAACAAATGGCAATGCGTGTTAATACAGTGAAACCTCTATTATTAGTTTTTCATGGGATCTACTGAAAAAAAACTCAGCATGCAGGAAAACTCAACATGTGGACCACTCTCCTCAAAAAGTAAAAACCTAACCTAAAAAAATTAATTTATTTTCATCCTTGGGTGTACTGAGTTGATTGCCTGTAATGAACAGTGGGCATATCTTGAATACTGGATGAAAAAACATATTTAAATCATTCAATATAAGTATTGTATTTTAAAATATTGAAATGCACTTAACTTCGAAATTCCGCCGAATGTTTACATAAAATTCACTAAATTTCTGCCAAATGTAGGAAAAGTGGCCAAAATTAAGCAAAATTTATTAAAAACAATGATATAAAATAGGAACGTGCTACAAATTGTTACAATTTAAGTACAGTAATAAAGTATTATACGTAGTTCCATCATAATAATGCTGCAATTTATATTTTTTACTCTTCTTTGGCGGCAAATTTAACAGAGTTTTTTTGAGTTTGACACGTAAAAATCCGATGTTTGGAAATTATATTATACTCCGCTAAAAATTGCGTTGCCCGCTAAATGTTTTTAAATTTCTCCAAATTAAACGCAAAGTCTGCTAAGTTGACAACACTCGCCATCTTGTGTGACAGTTGATATCACTGCATTACTCTAAAAAAAAAAGTTACTAGCGTAATTTTATTTTAACGGAATTAATCCGTGAAAAAATACTGTTCCCCTTTAATGATTGTAATTTACATTGTTGTTTACTGTACTGACCTAAAAATTATTACGTTTCCTTTGTGAAACAAGAGTAAAGTTCAAATCCGCTCCGTACATTATGAATTTTTGGTTATGGTCCGCACCACATCAATTAAACATACGTGTTTTATTTGCGCGAATATTAGTTTGCTTACTTGAAACAAAGAAATGCCTGCAATTATTATGTTTTACCTGTTTTTTGACATGAGTAATTTAAAACAAATAGTGATTGAATTATATATATAAAAAAAAAAACGTGGTTGCTAACAACTGCAACGTTTCACAACTAGTTGTGTATACTAGCATTTGAGGTTAGGGAGTGTCCGTTTACCTGCTCTTGGCGCTACTGAATTTTGGTAGTACCAGTTTTAAGATAGTTTTTCACAGATAAACAATAGTTCCGAAAATATTTTGGTTTTCGGAAAGAATATCTGATTGATGGATGCTGGTAAATTAATGATGATATTTGTTGGGAACATCCAAGAAAATTGATTGATACGGGAAATCGACCTAAACGGGAACGCAACAACGAGGTTTCACTGTATTCACAACTGCATATGGCCTCATGAATTAAAAATAATTGACTAAACGTTTGGTAGAATTTTTTTTTTTTTATAAATAAAACAGGTTACTTACTTGTTACTCCTCCAGAAAATATACAGTTTGCTTACCCCATCCGCACAATTCATGGATTTCTTCATTTAATGGCATTACTTGGGAATAAAATAAGGTTAATAATTCTTACCATTTAGCAGGAGTTTCATCTTCACTGTCTGATATAGTGATGACCGAGACAGCTGGAGACGGGGTGTCTTCAATTGTTATTGTCTGCTGCCTAGTGGAAACACCTGGCTGCGCCTGTGGAAAAAATAAATCTTTCATTAGTTCAACGAGCATCTTCTCTTCTAACGTAACTGTCCGACCAACAGTTGAAATGAACACAAAGGAGTAGAAGGAGGGACGGAGGGAAAATGAAGGGAGGAGGGAGAAGAACGAGTACCACCCACTTACAGAGAAGTAGATGAAGCCCTAAACATCGTTAATAGGTACTTAACAAGTGTCAGTGAACAACATTTAGTTCATTTGTACACAGTGCAACTGCAACAAGAAATTGATAAACTTAAGTGCAAAGCACAAAAGCAAAATGCCATCCTAACTCTATTGAGAA